>OMLP01023114.1:0-22922 GCA_900302685.1 Spondyliosoma cantharus | reverse complement strand
CGCTGTTTGGAGTGCAAAAATAAATAGTGATTAAATGCGTTATTTTTTTTGTCGCGTTATTTTTTCTGTAATTAATTAATCGTAATTAACGCGATAAAGTCCCAGCCCTAGAGAAAACTGATGTTTTTTCTCTGAATGAGGGGATAAAGGCATTGATTGCAAAATGTAATACTTCAAAAAGTGATCAAAATCATGAGCATTTGCAGCTAAATTTGAAATTCATCTCTAATATTTTAGATTAAAAAAAATGTTTCACCTTTGTGATTGCTGAAAATATTTAGCCACCCCATTGTCTACACCAGCTGACCAATCATCAAAAGGAAGAGAATTCCCAATTAGGGCTGCATCTAATGAATATTTTAAGTTTTGATTAATCTGCTGCTAACTTTTCCTGGTTAATCAACTACTAATTTAGTCGATAGAATGTCAGTAGACTGTAAAAGTCTGAGACGACGTCTTCAGACATCTTGTTTTCTCTGAACAACAGTGCAAAAAACAAAATATTCAGTTTACTGTTCCACAACAGAAAGAAAAGGAGCAAATCCTCACAATAACGAGCTGAAACCAGGAAATTTAGTTTTAAATCACTGTCAATTGAATAAAATATCAGGATGGATTTTTTCCTTTAAGAGCTTCATTTCTCTTCACGCCTTGGGTGTTTTTAGAAATTGATCTGTCCTATCCGTACACTCGATTGGATTCTAATGAATCTGTTGTACAGAAACAAAAGGAGAAACAAACTCAGAAGAACAAAAGAAAATATTTATTTCCTCGGCTCTCTTCAGTCTGGACTTCTCAGTGTGACATATCTGCTTGTATTATGTTCTTTTAAAATGTTTTTCCACAGCGTGAATCACTTTTGATTATTGGGATGAATGAAGACGAGACAATGAAAAAGAAAGTGGTCTTTCAATGTATTGATGTGATTTTGATGTTTCCTACTTTGACAAACTTCTCTGAGGGGGCGAAGCAGCCGACACAGAGGGACAGCAGGATCCAGCCGCGGGCGTGGCTGCTCTTGGATGTATTCTGAGAGAGCTGCTTGCAGATCTGACAGTAGATCTCATCCCTGAGACAGAGAGAGAGACAGCAGCTGAACAAAACCAGGTCCACAACAATGTAAACCAGAGTCAGCTGATTCAGAGCAAAAATAAAACACTAAACGAGAAGTAAATTAAACGAGTAGTTTAATGAGTCTTCCACCCATTTAGCATTGCACTTTTATAATATTGTTGGACAAGATGACAACATGATTAAGTAAAAAAACAAATCTCAATCCTTTTGAAATTGTAGTCACGCTGAAAGCACAGTGGTCCGATGAGCTGGTCTGGATTTTTTGGATGACATGAAAGATCAGGTACTTAAACTTCAGTCGCTCACCTGAGGGCGGGCCGTAAGATGCCATTGCCGATGATGAAGTGAAGTTTCTCCAGGTTGGAGGTGGGTCTGTCCTCCAGCATGCTGTTCCCCGCGAGGCCATAGTCGCCTTCCGTCAACCTCCGGGTCACCTGACACAGACGATGAAGAGAACAAACCCTTTAACTGAACTTCTCCGCTCTGAAATTAATTATCCAGTACATTAAGGGGTTCCTCCACTTCTCATGAATGGTGTTCACATCAACCACATCTGTAGTGATGGGTGAAGAGTGATAAATTACCTACTTTTTGTAGACTAGACGGGAAAAAGAACCTTTATAGTAACTTAAGACTTTTACATAGTATGTGCGAAACCAAGGAACTTGGGACCTTGGTGTTTTAAAGGGTTATTTCTGACAACTAAAATGTTAAAACACCAAAGACACACAACAACACAAACAAACCGATCAAGGAAGTGTGAGAGCAGTAACTCCTGTGTTCTGAGAGGTAAAATGACTGTTTTTGTTGAAGAGAGTGATATAACAGCTTCAGTTCTTGATGGAAAGGGCTGTCTGATGGCGATGGTAATGCTGTGAAAATATTCTAAATACAACTCACAGTTTAAACAGCACATTCCGGCGTAAACTTTAAAGGAAGTTTCTGGTTTGTTTCTCACCTCCTCAGTGATCTTCGATTTCCTCTTCAGAGTCAGAGACACAAGTTTGTGTCTGACGCTGTTCCTCTTCTGGCTGTCGATGGAGCTGATCTGTAAAAACAAACATGGACATTTTGTTGAACACATCACAGACCTGAGCGTCAATAACGCTCAACAATCATTTAAAGCTCTCGTGGGACCCTTCAGCTACGTCTCACCTCCCCTTCCACCTGCAGCTCCTGCAGCTCCCTCTTGTAGGTCCTCTTGCCGAGGGTTTCATAGATTTTGGTCATGACGGGAATCTTTTCGCTGCCGTCGTTTATCACCATTTGACATTTTGGCTCTGGGAGGTCTCCCATGAACCTCAACACAGTGATCCACACTGCTAATGCAGCCTGGAGGACGGGACAGGATGTTTAAATTAGAAGTAAAGACGAAAAGAGAATAATTGTTTTGCCCCAAATTTTGAGCTATATAGTGGTGGATCTGCAGAATCAATCAACACGAAAAACAGAAACTAAGTGGATGGTTGGAAGGCAGCGATGGCTTTAGTCGCTCACCAGCTGGTCTCCTTCGTCCTCGTGAAACAGCAGAGGTTGTTTCAGCGGTCTTCTGATGTAGGTGTGAGTGGAAACACCCTGGAAGTAGGTGGCTGCAAACTTGGAGAACTTGTACTCGGACAAATCCTCATCTTCCTCCTCAGGTAATGGCGGAGCCTCATTCAGCACCTCTTCTTCAGCCTCCTCACCGCGAGGAATCTTCTCCAAGTCCTGAGTGAGATAAACAGGCATGATATAGTAAATGTGGAACAGACATAGAAGCAGCGGACAGACAATGTGAGCAAGCGGCTAATGAAAAAGCTGAACATTCAGCTGCTGCAGAGATGTTTTTCTCAGGAATCAGTGGAGCCAAAACAAAGTTCAGAGAGAAAAGCAGAGTTAATATTGGAAATAGATCTGTAAGGTTGTCAGAGATGCAGCTTCAGTGCTTTTTACAATATTGCCTTATAGCAGCAACTTGTTGCATTGGAGGCTACAAGGAAACACCTATTGTTTGTTTGTTAAGATGCAAAATGGTCCAAGCATCCCAAGTTCCCTTAATTGACTGACTTCCTGTGCAAAGTTTGACTGCCATGCTCAGATTATGACTAATTATATTTAGGGATCCCACATATTTACAGAGCATTACTTCAGCAGGTGCAGCATAAAAAGCAATTTATATTATATTATATATAAAATTATATATAACAACCAACCGTTTATTATCATGCTAGCAATGCTAAAATCATATTAACATGCGTAAGAGCAATGCTAGCATGCTGATGTTTAGCAGTAAACGTTTACAATGTTGACCTTTTTAGTTTAGCATGTTGGCATGCTAACGTTTGCTCATTGGCACAAAGTACAGCAGGAGCTGCCAAGACATCTTAGTTTTGAAGGTACTTGGTTATTAACCGAAGTACCAGACAAATCAAAATTTTCACCAGATGATGGCGCTAAGGAAAGTCGGGGGATCACCAAAGTCATAGAATCTATCTCTAAGGGATTTCTAAACCACTGACATAAACAAAGATGGATGACATGACAGCTCCTCAAAGTGAAGCTGAAACATCTTGATCGCCCCCTGGTGTCATAAACCTGTTCCCCTCCATGTTAAGAGATGGGACGTTTGGTCATGTTTGTTTATTTTCCTGGTGAGTTTGGTTTATAAATTAGTTATTTGATGCTATGAAAAAAATGAAATGTCATGACTGACAGCTGAACTTCACTCATGATTGAATCCGGCAGGTGTTTGGGCGTGAACTTGTACGCACTGATCTGCACCGATTTTTATTTTTTATGTTTTTGACACGTCATTAAGAACAAATTCTTATCTACAATGGAGGCCTGACCGAATTCAATGTAGTCGCTGAGATGCTTTTTAATACCACAAAAACGGGATTTTGAGAATGGATTGGACCAAGTGACAGATCTTATTCACTGCCATCCCATAAATTAAATTTAATTAGAACAAAAACTCTTTAATGGCAGCTTTATTGCACTATAAAAACAGTAAACACATACTTCAAAACCAGCTGGTGCTTGTCCGTCCTGGTTGGGCAGCGGCCCCGAGTTCCCCAGGAAACCGAACATGCGGTCGACCATGTCGGAGTGATCCACGGGCTGCTCCTTCTCCCTCTCCATCTGCTCCAGCAGCTCCTTCTTCCTCCTCGCCTCCTCCTTCTCTTCCCTCTCTCTCTCCTCCTGCTGCTGGGCCATTTGGACGAGCCTCTCCTGGTGTTTCCTCTCGGCCTCTGCCTTGGCCCGCCGAGCCGTCATCTGGTTTCGCAGCTTCTCCTCCTCGTCGAAGCGCTGCCGCTCGGCTTCCTGTCGATGCTGCAGCTGTGAGGGGAGAGTGGAAACAGAGCGAGAGGGTTCACAGAGGCAGGTAGGGGGTGATCATCATCAGCATGTTAGTTTACTTCGAACTAGAGAAAAGGAGCTGAAGGGAACATTACAGGTGACTTTTTGTTATTAGAAGTCTGAAGAATGCATGACTAGATACGTAACAACAACAAAGAGCAGAAAATATAAAGTTTTCTTTAAAGCTGAACACAATCAAGAGAACTTATATCTATTCAGTATTTAAAGGCTCTTCCAGTGAGTGCTACAGCAGAATTAATGTAAACTTCTACAAGCTAACATGGCAAGCGACCAATAAAACACAGAGAAACACAAATAAACAGACGACATTGACAATCTCCGGTCTGTCCTTGAACTGCTCGGCTTCTAAAGAGCTCATCCACTTAACTTCTTCGCTGTCGGGTCACTGGGACTGTAGACTCGCTCAGGATTATTATTTGATAGCTCCCTGAAAGCTATTTGTATCTTATCAAGTCGATAACAAACTGAGATTAAGCAAACATTTACAGAACAAGTTATTTATTTAACATTGTCTTTCAGAACAGGAAGAGAGAAAAGAAATGTGCAACAGCAGCAGATGAAATGGCATTTTCACTAAAAACAAACATTCTTAAATAGCTCATAAACATTTCCATATTTAACAAACAGACAACCAACCAAACAAACATTCAAACAAACAAAGTAATTTAAAAAAATGTATAAAAATGTTTAAAAGAAGGTTTTCATGGTGACATAGTTTGGCTTGGATCACAGGCCAGTTTGGATGCACCGTGATTAAACGTTTCACTGTGCTTCGGACAAACCCCCTCTCAGATGGGGGAATCGAGGAGACCGCTGACAGACAGTCTTTACATTTATACTCGCTTTACACAGTGACCGGCCACCTGGGCGGAGATGTGAAAGTAGGCAGGGTCTGAACTTCAAATACATCTGTCCCTGCTCACCTGAGTGCAACACCAAGAGGGCGAGAGGTAGAAAAGGCAATAAAGTCACATCTTGTAACCTGTTAAAGGTCCCACACTGCTCATTCTCAAACTTATGTTTTTAGAAAATGTATGTAAAATGAAAATGTTTATATGCTTTAATGTTTAAAAAACACACTCTTTTTCACAAACTATCCATTGCTGTCACACGTCTATTTATCCTCTGTCTGAACACTCACAGTCCCCTTCCCAGAAGGTCCAGGCTGATCTGATTGGTATGCTCTGGCAGGCCTGAGCAGGCACCGCCCACAGTAGCCACATTCTCACTGCCCTTTGAGTGCAGGGATCCTGCGCCAATTCTCTGCACCCTCCTCTGTGTGAAAGTCTCAGAAGCGGCGAGGGGTGAAATTTCGCTCTGCCACTGATACGTCTCTGGAGGTAGTATCTGAGGCACAGTATTACTGAACCTGTGTGAACAGATAAGCCGGCTGCGCATATAGAGGGTGTGCAGGTCTGACAGTCTGGTAACTGCACAGGTCCTTCACTCAACTAAATAAAGAGAAATGTCCAAACACCAAACAACTGTAACGTAGTAACGGTAATTGTCTGTAACTGCAGATATACGTGGAGAAGTGTCTGTACTCCCGCCTGTCTTACCGACTCTTCGTCACATTTCTGCCCGAAAAACAGCATCTGTCACCGGCAAAAAACTTTAACACTTTTAGTGTTTGTGTTGAAAAAAATCACCACGACGGTCAGTCCTCCGGACCGAGACTTCAGCAAGCTTTCCCCCAGAAAACAGCCTCCGTCCCCGCGAGTCAGACAGACAGCGTCCTGTTTGCTGATAACAATTATGTATTATGTAATTTAGAGCGAAAAACGTAACTTTGACACTTTCCAGGATGTTTGGTGGGTCAGGATCTCAATCACTACACATTATAACAGCATCCATATGATTCAAAACAGTCAGCAGGTACATGTTTAGATTAACAGGTAGACACTGGGGAAACACCTTTAAAAAAACACATACGTCATCATCGTGACGTGTACCGCCACGCCTCTTTAGGATAAACGGCAACGGCTTTCTGTGTGGATTACACACTGGTTCGTCTTTACGCCGGAGGTGCTCGGCTGTGTGAAAAGGGCTAGTGTTTCTGAATGAGCTCTGCCTGTGCTGAGGGCCTGGCTGTGTTGTTGTGACATTTCATGAAGTCCTTATGAAGGCACATTTTGTGTGTGTTTCTTCGTGGACTGAGTTTTTTTTGATACTTTCACAGTATTCATATAGCACCTGGAATTTCTTTATCATAAAAAAGCAAAGGAAATCTAACTTTCTGCAATATGGGACCTTTAACCAATGCGGTCTAGAAAGTGTATTATTTAGTTTATTTTTCTGAGTGAAAAAGAAACATTTTTTCTTGTTCTCGTATGTGGAACCAAGTGATCATTTTTCATGTACGAAACTGAGTGAAAAAAATTATCATGGAAATAAAAAAAAAAGAAGAGAAAAACCTGTTTTTTTTTCATGAGTGAACCCCAGCTAAAAAATGTTTTAGTGTGAGTTTTAGAATCACAATTCAAAATCACAGGAGAGAAAATAATCTAGATTGGACAAACAACTTCTCACTTGCCCCTCAGGTCTTCTGTAGCAATGCTATAGACTTTCTTCTGTTTCCAGTCTGTTGGCTGAGCTAAGCTAAGCTAAACAGCTTTATGTTATTTTGCTGCTTTTCCCACAAGGCAGACGGTCAAAGTTCAAGGCACAATGTCATGATAACATTGTATGTCTTAATTGTATGAATACAATTACTTAATAGGGCACGTGCAGTGCAAAATACCAATTTGGAACACAGCTTAACTCTAAACAAGAAAAGCAATTTCAAAAAAATTTAAATAATTCTTTTAAGGTCAGCTAACAGTAAATATTTTCACTAGTTGTTGATGTTGGACAAGAAAAACCTCCTAAAGTATCTTATCATGCTGCTACATCAACATATATATTAAGGCTTCACAGTTTCTTTTAGCAAAATAAATATGTGACATGAACCTTATTCTTCACGTCAGCCCTCAGCACCAGTGGTCCTCTCCTTCTGGCCGGTCAGCAACATGATATAAGTAGCAGTAGTAAATGTAATGACTGTTGTTTACCTCTGCCCTGAGCCTCTGGCAGAGGCGCCTGGCTATCATGCCCCTGGTGTAGGCCTGAAGGGTCAACACGGCACGAAGACGCCGCCAAAATGTCCGCCGGATCAGGAAGCCGCGGCAGCGGGCTTGGATGAGCTTTACACGAAGGCGTGTCATCTGGTAGCTTCTGTAGTACTTCCTCGACCTGTAGACCGCCTGGAGGCGCAAGAAGCCAGACTTCATCTGAAGGAGAGAAGAGTGGAGTCATATCAGTGTGGTGTGAAGGAGACAGTTGACTGAATTTTGCAGAAGAAAGTCATACAATCTTTCAGGTGTTAAGAGAGTATTTTAAACTATGAAAAGCTGCAAGTACACATCAAAGGTGCAAAGAACTCACAATTTGGTAATTCTTCCTGCACTGATAACCCCTCCAGACCTTCTGGATAAAAGTCACAGCACTCTTCAGTCTGAGAAAGTTTGTCCTACAAAGATACAGGAAGAGGAAGTTCACTCATGAAACACATTGACCTAAAGAGTCACAGCACGAACAACAAAGAAACCTGCAGAGCGCCTGAAGTCCTGAAAGATACATATTTTTAATCTTACGCACACAAGCAATGAGAGAGACAAATATGACGTAGCTTTGAGGCTTCTATAAGTACAAACAGAATGTTTTATTTTTACCTCTCTTTGAGTCCACGCACGGCCTTCTGGATGAGGATGACCTTGTCGGTGATCGCCTTGTCCCTCTCGATCTCCAGCTGCATGTCATGGTGGTCCTGACAACGGAGACAAACCAGCAAATAAATATGAGGAATATATTCATCAAGACTGGATTACCAAAGTGGATAATAGCTCAAGTGCCTAATTTGATTCCATACAACTGCACAATATGAACTGAAGCTGTAAGAGTCTTAATGCATCTTGAGGTCTTGAGGCCCTGACGTATTAAGGTAACCTCTTTCTTAATATCTCAGATAAAATCAGTTGATATCATTCTGACATGTTGCATGATAGCTAATGTTAGCCTCAAGGACCAGGGTTATATACCGTTGCTTGGCAACACAGTCAGCTGCTCCAGGACAACTCTCTCATTTGCGGCCCTGAAAGTACTGATGTAATGACAATCTGATCGTCCAGATCTTTACAGCCCTCACATTCGCAACACAATCTGGTCCAACCTTTGGTACCGACCAAACCCTGCACCCAGATTTTCCTCTGATTTTCAGGAGGGGCAAATCAAGTTAAATCAACTGAGTCCTCCAGAAATCAGCAAGCTAACTTAACACACACGTACACACACAAAAAACAACCTTTAAGAAAATCTTGGTCTTTCCGATCTGCCAGTCATCGTGTTTCCCCAGACGGGCCAGGACGATCTTCTGACAGGTCCCTCGGAGGTCTTCCTGGAAGGAGAAATAACTACGTCTAAGTGTTGACCTCTGGACCAGTAATGAGTGTTTATAAGATACTGTATGATGTCAAAAACTGAGGAGGGAAATCAAAGTTACAGTCTTATGGTCAGTTCTGCAATAGATATTAATATCATGTCCAATATAATAGAAGTGAATGATGCTGCCTGGCTGTTATCTGACGGACAGCACTGGTCACATGTATTGGTAAACGTGATGAAACAGTTCAGCTTCACTTGTGTTGAGTTCCAGATGTTAGTTGTTATGTTACATGTGTCATTTTTATATTAGGGTAAGGAAAAAAGCCCATCGCGGAGGAGACCCGCAGGCTCAAATGTCGAATACACTGTCAGCTCTTCCTGAAACCATAAGCTTTATGTATGTGTGTAGACAAAATAGGTTCAGGGTTTTAGTTAGTTTAAAGCTTCAAAGTGTCAAATCTTTGAAGTTTATAGAAGCTTGCTCGCTTGCTGAGGACTTCTTTATTAAAAGAAAAATAAACTTTTAAAAGAAAATTAACTAACCTCAACCAACACAAATATATTTCCATTTGCATCACCAAAAATCAAAGCAAGCCAAGTGGAAAAACAAGTCTTTGTGTGAAATAGTATAACTGGAAACCCCTTTAATAAGGTGAAATCAGGACTAAAGAAGACAACAGAATAAGAAACAGTAGTTGTGTTGTTGACCTGTATGTGTGCAGGTTTGATGCCGGGCATGAGGACTCGGTAACGCTCCACAAACTCGGCAAATGTGTATCTGATTGGGTAACCGGCCCGCCTGATCCTGATGGTCTCCATCATGCCGGAGTATCGCAGCTGACGGATACACAGCTCTCTGTCGAATATCTGAGAAAGAAAATAGAGGAAACAGACATGCAACAGTAAAAAGCAGAGCAATAACACCAGGATGCCCTGCTTCAGAGGGCATCGTGACATTCTACAAAAGCTGAAGCAAAAAGAAAGTCAGTGTGCTCAAATTACAACGAGATTACAGATAGGTTCAATCTGCAAAGGTGTTTATACTTTGTTAAAGAAATAATTCCACATTTTGGGATATTTTGCTTTCTTGCAGAGAGTTAAATAAGAAGATTGATACCATTTTTGTCTGTGCGGTAAATGAGAAGCTAAAGCAGGCTAACTCGTTAATATGTTATAGGTTGACTTGAGCTGCAGTGATTGTTCAATTAGTTGTCAACTATTAAATTAATCGCAGACTAATTTTTCAAGAAGAAAAAAACAATACTCTCTGATTGCAGCTGCTTTAATGTGAACATTTTCTGGTTTCTTTCCTCCTCTGCGACAGTAAACTGAATATCTTTGACATCTTCTGACATTTGATGGACCAAAGTAATGATCAATTAACAAAAACAAAAAAAACACTCATTAGATTATTAACAACAAAAAGCTATTAGTTGCAGTCTGATGGTTGACTTTATGAAACCCAAAGTTAAAAACAGGGATTCATGTGCCAAGAAAAAAACTTCAGTAGAGACTTTTTCAGTCATTTTTACACTTCAACGACACAGGAATAATCTGAACTTGAACCTGTACTATAAACAGGAAAAGCCTTTTTTATTTTGTGAATAATATTCAGGAATTCTAACACACAAACTGGTCTCACCATGGGTTTTTTGAGTTCGTTGGGTTTTATACAGCGAATGAAGAATGGCTGACAAACACTGAGAGTCCTCATCAACATCTCCAGAGAGCGCTTGAACTGACTGCTCAGAGTGGGAGAGCGCTTCCTCGTCTCCGCGCCCTGCAAACACACACAAGGTAGAAACGCATAAAAATATGTTTCAACAATACAAATGAACAATTGTCTATAACACGATATCAGATACAGTAAAAGAGGGATGAGCGAGTATACAATTATCCGCATCTGTATCTGTACTCAGAATTACTAGTGCTCAATCTGCGAGTGGGCAGGATTAACTGGAAGTTAAAATTGATATGGGTTGATCAGAGGTTTCTTTATTATTTATTAGAAAAGTATTTACAGAACAGCCCCATAATGGAGCTTCAGATCAATGTTTCTGATCACAAGACTAAGAGAACTGTATACAGAAAGATTTATAAAGTTGAATGAATAAAGTAAAGTCAGCAACCTTCATCATGAGAACAGATACTGACACATTTTACATGTATAATACTCACACTCATAAAGAATATAATATCTGTAATGGATATTCATAAGTACTTAATCAATATAAATGTTTAACAATTAACATTAAACATATTCAGATTTATCTGCCAACCCATGTTAGCATGTGGCCTAGGATTTGTCCTCCACAAAGGATAAAAAAGATTTCATAAAAATGTTTCTACATGATGCTAAACACTTTTCTTCTCTCTTCTTCTCTGTCTTCTTTGCGAGACATTTGAATGTTTAAACATTGACGAACCTTTAATTTTTCTCTACCTTTGTTGAAGACTCATTTTACCAGACACTTTGAAACAAAGTGGCATCAGATACTGCTTTTTTTATTTCATCTAACATTTCTTCAATTAAAATGTAGAAAGTATTATTTGTTGGGAGTTATTGTGGTGATAATAACACAAAACCTGTCCAGAAGAGTCCTCTCCATTCTCCAGATGCAAAATGTAATTACTTATGACTACGATGTGAGTATATGAGTATCTTGAAGAAAAGCTGAGATGTATTTACATCTTGTTTACTATACATTTTTAACATTTTTTTATCACATCAAAAAAGGAAACAATTATATTCATTACACTTTTTTGTTATGTTTTCTGCATGTATCAAAATAAAAGAATATAAATACACGTTCAAAGCTGACGGTTGACGGTTAAAGCAGGTTTTCTTGTACACAAGTTGTTCAAATGCACAGAATTCAGAAAGAGCGACAAAGAAATGCTGATGTACAGTAATTAAGACTCAGTCTGAACCTGTCAGAAGAAGTAAAACCAAATGAAACAAAAGTTAATTGGTTTACAGAAGATCAAATGTGTCGACGGTGCCAAATAATTTTTAGCACATATCAAGACAAAACATGTCTCTTTCTCCGGCAGAGATTGATCGCTTAATTCACTGAAGTCAAGCTGCTGAAAACAGAATCAATCACTATGAAGGACTCTCTGCTGTAGGAATATTAAATAGAAAGTTTCAAAATTTCCCTCAGGACTCAAAAACATTTAGATATGAAACACTGATTAGATATTTAAATTTAATGAGTTTTAATTTTTCCCCGTTATTCATCAAACCGAAAAACAAAAAAAAACAGTCCTACTGATCTGCTATGACCTGTCAGTAGGGTTGAGTATGAGTAATATCCCCACGTTTATAATTTATTCCAATTATTTTACTTATTTTACTTTTTTCTCCTGCAGCATTAAAAACACAAGCCAGCCTCAAAATGGCGTAGTCACCCTTTAATGGTATCTCGATAAACAGCAGACACAGACAACACAAGCACAGGGTGCACACACACGATTACTACTGAACACAACAGGAACAGGAAGCAACACAAAGTCTCTGACAGCTGTCAGCTGAAATCCTCTCAGTGAAGCCAAACAGAATCATGTTAGAGGACTTAACGTGTGTCAGAGAGTTTGCTTTATGCTAAATCTTATCAAATAAACACACTTTTCGCTCTGGTTTCTGCTACAACAAACCGCACACCTGTCAGATAAAAAGAAGAGTTTAAGGAAGAGGTGGGTTTACTTCACATCACGAGAACACACATAGAGTTTCTGAGTGACCACATGTTGCTAGAGGCCGTTGATTACCTTGGGAGCAGGGGTGCTGGGCTGTTGATAGCCACACAGAAACTGATGTGAGAGGAAAAGACAGAGGAAACAGAGAAGAGACAGCAGAGTGAGACGAGGGCTGTGACATGAGTAAAGGCCGACACCGTGAGGAGAAAAGCTGAAGGGAGGCAAAAGTCACCAGTGACATTATCACTTGAAGACAGCAACACCTTCAATGTCACAACACAAGGAGGTGAAAATTATTAGTGTTACGAGTATTCATGCAAAGTAAAGGTCTGAAATTGTTGGTCTCACCATGGCGACGTCGGCCTGGAAGATCTGCTTGATGAACTTGTTCTTGGACGAGTGGACGAGCTGGATGATGTCGGTGTGGAGGCTGTCTCGGTTCTTCTCCAGGAAGCCTGGAGGAGGGACGGAGAGAGAGAGAGAGAAACTGAATGGGCACTTTTGATCAAAGATGAAAAAAATAAAACAAAACATGGCTGTCTTTTAGTTCTGGTCCAGGTTGTGTTCACACTGGAACTGTGTGGAATGTAATTCCCAAATATACTGCGTTGACACATTGTGTTACCTGACCTGAAAAATCAAGACAATCTGAAAGACTGCAGAGAACATCTGTAATTCTTCAGAGTTGGAACGAGGATAATTTACCTTCCAGCTTTTAAATTATTTTGTCTTGATATGAAACAAAAATGTATCTGGATTTTCAAGATACACGCTATGTGCTTGTGTCTGAGCCACCGCCGTTGACTCATTCAGCCTCCTCTGAGGAACTACTGGCAGCTATGTGTGACAACCTGCTAGAGAAGTGACTGTTGGTTTGAAAAGGACAATGGCCGCTCCTCAACAGGTTAGTGCAGCTGCTTTAGCATCAGTTATATCAAAACTGGAGAGTTTATTTCACTAAGACAGTGGAGCCTTTTTCTCCCAACCGGCTCCACTGGACATAGCGCTCTCCTACTGTTCATTTGATTGGTTAAAGTTGAAGTGGACAAATGTGTTTTTTAAGCGTTTCCCAAACAGTTTTTAAAAGTGCCTCTCCAGATGGTTCTGTGTTCTGTGTGGTTAGCTGCTTGGTTAACACTCTCAGCCCATCAGTAACCCATCAGTTATGGTCTGACAGCAATTTAGCCTCTGATGTAGCCAGATATCGGGATGCTGGTTAAAAGTAAGACAGGGCATTCCAAGCAAAAATGCTATTTGGGTTAGGGTTAGGTTGTAGTAATTTTAATTTTCCACGATATCGAATATTCGAATGTTCTAAAATCATGATCCATCCCTGAATAACTGACATCTGGGCCTAGACTTCCTCTTCCGGATGTTTTTGATTGTTTAAATCACTCATCGTGTGTGTGCGTGCCTGTGTGTGTAATGTGAGTGGAAAAAAGAATTTCCCTTGCAGGATTATAATAGTAAATAAAAAATATGTTCAATGGATCAATGTTAAACAAGGTGAAACAGCTTTTAGTTTCACCTGTGGAAAAAGCTTCCTGAATACATGAAGTCTGCTCATTTAAATCAGGTCACAAAACATTACTGTTTAAAGACAACTTATTTTTAGTCTGTAACTTTCATCTATTTGCTTGATTTTGGTTTTATTTATATTGTTTTTAATAAAATGTTAATGTTTGTTTAATGTACTTCTATGCCTCTGTAAAACACTTTGAATTGCGTCTAACTGGTGCTATATAAATAATCTTGCCTTGCCTACAGATTTACATTCATATGCTGATATCTGTTAATCGAGATTGTTTGTCAGTGCATTATGTTGTTGGTGTTCTCTCTCTATTCAGGTCTGCTTCTCACATCTCATCTGACCTTTATTTTACCAGAATCCTCTCCTGAGAGTCTGAGCCAAAATAATTCATCACAGGGAGTGAGACAAGAAGGAGGATTAAACAAATCATGAAAACACGGATGAGACTGATGAAACAGAACAAACCTCTGGTCTCGTAATGCACCACACCGGCAAAGTGTTGGATACCAAACTGGGTTTCGTAGCTGTTTTTAGGGGGGATGTAGTTGGAGTTGAGCTTGTGCTGCGAGTTGAGCTTGTAAAGCATCGTAGCATCAGTTCCCTTTTAAAAGACAAAGGAACAAGCATCAATTATAAAGAACAGCTACAGAAAATCTGTTGACTATATCATAGCTATAAATGTTTGCATTTTTAAGGCCAAAATGCTTCAATTGATCTTGTAAGATGACCAAAACGAGCTCAGCATATCAGCATGGCAGACACCTTCCATCGTATTGTACCTTCGGGAACTTGCTCTCTTCATCGATGAGGGAGATGATGTTCATGGGTTTGTTGGCGATCATGTCTAGAGCGTCCTGGTTGTCTGTGAACTCGATGTGCTGCCAGCTGATGTCCTCCAGGTTGTACTCCTCCTGCTCCAGTTTGAAGACGTGCCGGACAAAGAACTGCTGCAGGTTCTCGTTGGCGAAGTTGATGCAAAGCTGCTCGAAACTACAGAGAAAAAAAATCAGTAGAAGAAAGAAGGATTTAACAACAGAAACTACAGTTCAAACAAGTTTTTTCGGTGTCAGGTGAATGAACCAATAATGACGGTTTCTACTCCAATGACCAAGAATAAATCACCTGTTGACGATGAAGTTCTCAAAACCAAAGATGTCGAGCAGCCCGATCGACCTGCGTATTATGTTACTTTCACAGGACGGAGGTCTGTAGATGGCAGCATTGATCTTATCAACAATCCAGACAAACAGCCGCCCGTAAATCCCCTGGAAGAAGAAACTCATGTTCAGTAAAGTTTTCACGGTATGTCTACAGTAGGGTCAGGCGATGTCTAAAATTTCATGTCACGATCAAATATTGTTATAGACGATATTATTGTCTGACGGTAAAGACGACATACAGCCTTATCAAAATCCTTTGGCTGGTAGTTTTCTCAAATTTTAAACCAAATATACTGCCAAAGTGGCGAGCTGGAGTTCTTCTTAGAGACCTGATTGACTGATTCACTGGAAAGAAGTCACTTCAAAAAGTGTTGAAAACAAAATGAATACAGGGTGTTTCTTGATTGTAATAGATACAAAATCTGCCAATGGAACAAGTAAAAATTGTCTGAAAACAAGTTCCATTTATCTCAAAATTAGAGCAATTTTTAGTTTTTGCAGTGTCAATTATTTAAGTCATTTTAACCAAACATGGTTCCTCTGGTTCCATATTTGGTTGTTTCATGAAGGAGATTTCTGTATTCGTGGTGAAAGGTCAGTACCTTTACAAAGGCGTCTCTGACATCCAGGCCTTGTTCAACACTGAGAGGCGTGACAACACTTTCACCCCGTGTGATCAGGGTTCGTGTGGTTAAACACGCCATCACGTCTTTCGGCTCCACCTGCAGAGCACAAGGAACAGTAGAATCATAAAGAAAAACAAGACCACCAGTGATGGACACAGAAGTGGTGAAAATGGACAATTTAATGCAGCTTCATGTCTTTCTCTTTTGTAAGACAGAATACCAAAGTGCTGCATCACCCTGCACTCCAGTGAGCCCATTATGCAGATACTATATTGTTGAATTTCAAGCAGATGATTACATTTTCTGATATTTATTCATTTGTTTTTTCATTCCTAAAAACTAATGTGCTAACCTCTAGTAGCACACACATATGTACACACCTCCAAGAGTGAAGCAGCAGTGACCAGGTCAGGAGATCTCACCACCACACAGGCGTCCAGGTTGTCATAAGTGCGAGCTGAGGAAAATAAAAAAGATTGTTTTCATCACTATTCTTACCTATTATGTAGCTTTATGTTTGTCACCGACATAATAAAAAAAAAACTCTCAAAATTATACAATCCATCACTACCCATAACCTCTACAACGACAGAGTTGAATCATTACGCTGCATATATTTTAGTTCATCGTACCCTCGAAGCGCAGGTTGCCCATGTGCAGGATGGCAGCCAGCAGCTTGGAGATCTCCCAGCTCTCAGTCTCAGTGAACATGAGGACCTTCATGGCTGACAGGATGCTGGAGTAATCGTTCAGGTCATTGCGACCGTCACACGCTGTACAGCTCCCCTGCAAGATAAAACACACAGAGATCTTTATCTTCACTGTTTTTCTTAACATTCAAAAGATGTGTGTCCTATCTGTGGTGGAATACAATGTTCCAACATGTTTTAGTGCCATTTTGAGAGCGTTTTTTCCATCGACAGACTCACCATGGTGAGGTAGGAGTAGTCTGTGGCGAGGCCCAGGCCCAGCTTGGCCTTCATCTCTGGAGACATCCCTCTGAGCATACAGTAAAAGATGTGGTAGTTCCTCTCATCTGGATTCTGGAGGAAAGAAATAAATATGTTAAATTAAATTAAAGTTTAGATTTCAAGTATCATCAGAATGAGAAACAGTAGAAGAACCAATACCTTGAAAATGAAAGGAGGATATCACAGGAATTACCTGTATGTGATCATATTACCATCCACTCTATATTGTTATTATAAAAGTAGTATAAAAATATTAGTATCTGTATCTCCTACACATACTGTGTATTTACAAATGGTTTATATCAAACTACGCTGTAGTTGTATACGTATAAAAGTGTTTACTAATGTATTTGTCAACATCCACATGTGGTGACTGTATAAACGTTAATAATAAATTACAATATAATAAAACAGATTTATGATGAAATAAAAACGTCTTCTTGGCATCCAGTATTGTCCGAAAGCCACCAAAAAGTCATCAATGAGCCACACGTTGTGTTTGATCGGGACAGAGCTGTAGTAACTACGATCTCACCTGTCGACACACACGAGACTTCTCCAGCAGGTACTGCTCGATCTTGGCTCCTTCGATGGCTCCTCGCTTGTTGAAGTGAATGTCGATATACTTCCCAAAGCGACTGGAGTTGTCGTTGCGAATGGTCTTGGCGTTGCCGAAGGCTAAATTCATTAACAAATTGTACAGTGAGGTGATGGGAAAAAACAGGGAGTCAGAAGCAAGAAAACACTTGGTAGTTCACAGTGACTGACACTCCAGAACAGCTAGATTGCGCACGTTTTTTACGAGGCAATATTTTGTATAAAAACA
This sequence comes from Spondyliosoma cantharus, assembly GCA_900302685.1. Taxonomy (NCBI): domain Eukaryota; kingdom Metazoa; phylum Chordata; class Actinopteri; order Spariformes; family Sparidae; genus Spondyliosoma; species Spondyliosoma cantharus. Next base: position 5,256 of record OMLP01023114.1, on the reverse strand, counting down.
CTACAGCTGTCTGACCTTCAAGGATGGGCGTGGCCTCCAGGACCTGCTGCTCAATCCAGGAGTGTTGACCACTGATGGCTGCGAGGAACTGCAGGATCAGCTTTGTGCTCTCTGTCTTTCCAGCTCCAGACTCACCGCTGCAACACACACATGACTGTTGAACACTTGTACAACACACACGCGCGTGCACACACACACACACACACCCTCTGTCTTGGTTCTCTGTCTGTGGAGCCGTGAAACTACAACATCTTTCATAATGTTGACTTTTTATCTCATAAGTTACATTTTTCTATGTTGTGATTTTAGATTTTTAATTTCCTATTTTTTTTTTTTAATATCAGAACTTTGACTTTTCATCTGAGAATTTTGACTTTCTATATCATAACTTTGATTTTTTCCCCCTAATTTTTATTTCTAACTCCTTTTCCACTCATAATTCTGACTGAAAATGGGTTTTTAATTTTTTTCTTTTTCACAAGTGGAAATGGGCTTCCATGGCAACTAAACATACACTGTCAGATTGTTAACTGTCATTAATATTGCAGCAATTTTCACTGCATTTCACATATTTTTCTATTGACATATTTCTGGTTCCTGTGACTTCTTCATTATTTATGAATGTTTTGCCTGCTTCACTTTGAGTCCATCTTGTCTGCATGATCACACACACCTGATGATGCAGCACTGGTCCTTGTTGTTCCGCTGCATGTTGAAGTAACAGTTGTCCGCAATGGCGAATAAGTGCGGCGGCAACTCGCCTATCTTCTTATTGGTGTAGAGGCGGATTTGGTCGGGAGTGTAGATCGGCAGAAGCTGGTAGGGATTCACTGCCACCAGGATTGAGCCTGTGAACGTCTGCAGGAAGCCAAGAACAGAAGAGTGAACGACAAAAACATTTACATTTACTATCGTGCCTTTTAGAGACAGAACATCTAAATATGTCTTCAAATCGTACAGTATAATTATAGATATGATCTTTATGTTTACAGCATTTGTCTTCTATCTGATTCATTTCTTGTGTCAAACAATTTTTACTCTAATAATTGTCACTTTCATTTTAACTGATTGGGGCAAATTTGAGGAAGCTGATCACATGAATCTGTAACTCTTGGATCAAATTTTAACTTTCTAAAATCATCATAGTGATGTCATATCGTGGGTATAATAAATCATATTTGTTTCAAAATGCTATCTAAAAAGCTTCTGAAGAAGCTGAAGCAAAAAAATAAATAAATTACTGAGTAAACAAGTAAGAATTAAAATCACCCATTAATAAAGCAAGAAAAGGTTGCACAGTGACATATGGAAACCACAAGAAGCCATGAATGAAACCATAATTTTAATTGTGTTAAAATCAAGATAATGACTGAAAATGCCTCGCAGAACCATGTTAGCATATTTTTGTTTTCAGTTTCGATCTTATACTCACCCTTCCACCACAATTTGTCTATAGAGAAAGAAAACAAAACTTTTATAGAAATAACTTGCGTGACGCACTCTCAAAGGAATACACACAAGTTTTTAGGAGCTTGACCCCTCTGGTCACTTGAGCTGTTAAGCACCAACTACTAGACGACATCCAGCGTAAACCTTTTTAAGCCTGCTTGGTGTTTATATAAAGTTCTTAGACAGGTGTGACCAGCAGCAGCGTGCCGCAGATCAACTAAGTTTACGTTGGAAGAAGCCGTTTACAGGCACTGGATTAGTAGTCTTTAGAAAAGAAAGTTATACGTTTGTAATTTTAATCACTTTCACATCTGAAATCTTAACAGACACACGCATTCACCAAAGAAAAAAAAGAAACGGAGGCTCTCTCTCATAGAAATTAAATTCGTCATCAGTTATTGCTTCTTTGATTTTATCCTCTGTTGTATGAGACACTGGGACTTTGTCACTGAGAAATGTGGATGGTATTATTATCACAACTGATATTAAAAAGGCGATAGTTCAGGCAGGCGATCGAGCACTTTGTCTCTTTGTTTTTCAGGAGCATCTAACCAAGATCGTATATAAAGCTACACCAATGTATCCAAGTCTTCAAAAATCTTATTCAAATATTAAATAATTCTGAAACTAAGCATGCAACGAAACAATACGATAAATACATCTACAGTGGCAAAAACTCTGTGATTCCAAATCCCAGTTATTTTGTTACTATGATAGTGAGTTGAATCTATGAGAGGGGTTGCAACTAATTAATATTCATTACCGATTAATCTGCCAATCATTTTCTAGATTAATCTACAAATCTTCTGTGTCTTCTTTTAATAACAGAATCAAAACATATCTTTTTTTTAATTTATTAAGTAAATTCATTATCGTCATTATTCCCCTTTAACAATAATAATAATAATAACACTTTTTATTTGATTCCTTTTTATCATGTCACCTTCTCAGCTTATTTGTTTTATTCTATTCTTTCATTGTATTTCATTGTATTGTGTATGATTTTGTCATGTATGGTATGTTACTTTTAATTTGTATTTTTAAGCACATTGAGTCTGCGCCTGTCGCATGAAATGTTCCATATAAAAATATATATAAAACTTGACTTGGGGGGTGCCGTTTAGCTCAGTTGGTAGAGCAGGTGTCCCATGTACAGAGGCTGTGTCCTCGCTGCAGCGGCCCTGGGGTCGACTCCCGGCCTGGGGCCCTTTGCTGCGTGTTACTCCCCCTCTCTCTCAACCTGTTTCCTGTCATGTCTTCAGCTGTTCTATCAATAAAGCCCCAAAAAATATACTTTAAAAAAACTTTAACAAAAAAACGCACTTTTAAAATTGTCTTTCCAACAGTCCACAGCTCAGGATATTTACTTTATGAGTTCAAACCAAAGTCATACATATGAACTGTTGAACACCCAAAGGTAAATAAGTAAACAAATCTTCAGGACAGAGCTAATCATTCTCAATTTCAACAGTTTACACTGGCCATGCCAACAAAATAACTATCGTTTTAACCTACTGGCTGCTTGGATGAAGACCAGTAGGTCAAAACGTTGGCACGTTGTTGACATGGCTGGAGTAAATTGGTGAATATTTACCAGAAAATATAAGAAGAACTCAACAATCATTAAAGATGAGAAAGTTTTTCGATTATCAAAACATTTGCAAATTAATTTTCTTCAAGTCAAATAGTCAACCAATATATTTTGAGATACAGAAGTCATAATTTTTCTTTGGAAAACACACGTAGAAAACTTTATTTCCATCCCCGTCAAAGGTAAACCTCTGGTACTCACCAAAGAGTGCAGTGAGGTCATTCTTTATTTAAAGTAACAAATAAACTCAACTGCAGGGTAATGAAGGTACAAGTAAACAGATTAACCTGAATAGGACCGTAACTGAGCTGTGGACTCAGGTTACTTCAGGTTACTCCCTCCATGTAAAGTCAGGAAAAAGCTCTTTATGTTGCTCTGTAGGTGACTGTAAACAATAGTGTGCTCTGTGTGGATAAGAGCTTGGGGGTACTTACGTAGATGACACGTTCATTGTAGCGGATGAGCAGGTTGCGGAGGATGCCGGCTTCATTGAGGTCGCCCAGACGGATCATGTCCTCCACCCCGTGGATGGAGGTCGGGTGCATGGGTTTGATGTTCGTGGCATTCTGAGGGGAAATCGAGTGTTCCTGTGTGAGGGGAAAGAAGTCAGAGAAGATGAGAGGGATGGTGGTCTGGTTTATTAGAATTCTTTTGCCATTATTTCTCTTGGTTATGATAACTTTGAGGGAGCTCGTCACCAAACAAAGTCCAACAGCTCGAGAAACACAAGCATTCAGATGTTAGGACAGGTGGCAAACTGTTTATCCAGATCATCTAATCTACTCTGTGTGAAGGTGAAAACGTGAGCACACCTGAAATGTTGTTAATAATCCCACAATGCTGAAGGACATGACAGAAAAAAACAAGCAGACCTTAGCGGACACAGAAAACCTCAGGACGAGGAGTCAGAAGACAACAGAAGATGCTAAATCACACTGGCTGTGGTCAAAAGACAAAACATCAGAACTGACTTCAGTGTGACTATCAGTGCTTCACTCATGCTCATCTCGTTGCAGTACCACTGTCTTTGGTTCAAACCTATATTTTTTAACTATAATTTGATTTCATTGTTTCACAATTTGTACACATATACAGTGGTGTCCAAGAGTCTGAGATCACACTGAAAATCTCAAATATTGTCATGTTAACCTGGAAATAATCAGTTTGAGGATTCAGACAGTAAATGAAGATTTCAGAAGTCAAATTGTTATTCCAAGGAAAGAGGATTGTGCTTGCTTCTCGTCAAATCATAGCTATAATCAGGTTTTCTGAGTGGGCAGTGAATGTTACGCCAAACTGCACCAAAGCGTTGCACCATCAGGAAATCAGGAAGACATTTCTCATCTGGAAGACGGTATCACCTCATTTGAGAATTCTTTTCAATTAACTTACTGACTGCAGTTTATTATTACTGATTAGAAATGAAGTCCATAACTAAGAAAAGACGCCACAAGCTGTACAAAATGGAAATTTCGGGATTTGGGATTTTCGACCCCGTAAACGCCCGAAAATCTCCCTAATTTTCGGCAGTATACGATAATTTACCGCCTGCAAAACGTTTGTCGGTGCCACAAATTGTCGGAAACGAACCATGACGTATGTGGAGCTCACGGAGGTGCGAAACGGTCTAATTAGCATATGAATAGCAGCGAAAGCACGCCTGGCCAGAGACGCTTGAATTTCCTCACTCAGTATTGGATGAAACCACTACTTTTAAACAAGAATAATCGCTCGTGATTGGTTGGCAGATCTGTCACTATTGGTCACCCTGGGTCATTATAAATGTAAACCCCACCCCAATAATAAAATTAATTTTATATACATATATATACACACACTTGTATTATTTATTTATTTATGTATTTATTCATATTCTTATGATATGGACTACACTATTATTACCATCAAGGACATGAATGAATTTATTGAGGAAAGGAAAATTTGCCAGGAACGTGCTGTTTATTCAAAGAAAGAGCTTTATTGGCACAAACACCCTCAGATTATTCCTCATCATCTTTCTCTGTGTCCTATACTTCCTACAATGTAGAAGTACATGCTCCACTGACTCCTCTTCCTGACATCCCTCACACAAGCCTGTTTGATGTTTCCCTATCATTTTCAGTGTTTTGTTTAGTGCACAATGCCCATACCTTAACCTTATTAACACAGTTTCCTCTCTTCTGAATCTGATATAGATGTCTCCCTTTCTCCTCTCT
>OMLP01023113.1:0-13449 GCA_900302685.1 Spondyliosoma cantharus | reverse complement strand
ATGGAGAGGATGTCAGTGGATGTGGAGGCGTGTGTGTGTGTGTGTGTGTGTGTGTGTGTGTGTGTGTGTGTGTGTGTGTTGGAGGAGGTGGGGGGGCTGGGTGGAGAGCGGAGGGGGCAGCTGTCAGGACACAAACCTTGGGCTTCCTACATGCCCTTATAAGGGGAATGTCCCTCAAAACCATGACCCATTAAAGACCAATCTGCCTTATCCTGATAAAGACCTGGTGAAAAAGACGGGACTCTGCCAAAAAATGCTTCGTCGACTTGAAGGCAGCTGTTGACAAAACACAGCGCCGGTTTCATCCAAAAGCTAATATGATGTCTCTGACTTTTACTTTTTGCTCAACAATGTGAAGCAGTTATCCCTGTAAAAGAGAGTCTGCTAATCAAATACTTGAAATACTCTGTTATTAGTTCACTTTAACACAGTGTTGTAAAAATGACCAAAAAGTCATATTTGAGTAAAAGTAAATATATAATGTAAAACATTACTCTGGTGTAAGTGGAAGTCACCCATATGAATAGTAAATGATTAAAAAAGAAATGTTCTGACAATTTATAAGCATCAAAAGTACAAGTAAATGACACATATATGTACATGTATGTATATACTGTATACTGCGTACCGTTTTCTGGATTTGATATTTACAATTTTTTTCTGATTATTGGAATCAGTGTTGTTTTTGTTTTATATAATCTGCCCATAATATAGATTTCTTTAAAATGTGTTACTTTGGCTCTGATGCAGCATTCAAATGCATTTAGTGGAGTAAAATGTTCAGTATTTGCCTCCAAAATAGAGTGGAGGTGAAGTATTGGGGCTTCAAGAAATAAACAAATAATCATATTCATCAATTCATAATCTGTCACTGTATTAATACAATTTATAATGTAAAATGATAGTCTGACATTTGTGTCAATAATTGTCAAGCACAGGTGACTTCACGATGGTGGGGCCCCCAATCAAATTCTGCTTAGGGCCCCCAAAAGGCCTGGGCCGGCACAGGGTATATATGTCGCCAAATCATTAAGAATCATCCAATCCAGCTAATAGTGATACTAAACTACAGTTTTGAGAGCTTAACTTGACTTGTACTTTATTCGAGTATTTTAATTTCATTCTTTTATTTTCATCTATCTAATCCCCTATAGCGTCACTAGTTACTTACGTTTTACAAACAAAATATTGGATCAGGTTATAAAACATGGTCACTTTGGAAAAAACAAGATGGCGACGGATGTTATGCCAAATTTAAGGTTTCAAAACAGTACTACAAGAAGTGGATAATGTTACGGTGGGTTTACACTTGTCGGACGTGCATTAATAATACACAGTAATCTCCTAATATAATAACATATGGACGTTTTTCTTGTTGTTGTTGATCTTTGCTGAAACTTCATGCGAGTCCTCTGTTGACTACTTTACAATTATGCAATGCTCTATGTTGTTCTCTGTTTTGACATATAATCTGATCCACTTATGTCTCATTACTCTGCCAAATGACAAAGTACATTTCTGAGCAACTGTAGAGCTGAAACAATAAGTCAATGAATGTATTAGTTACTCAACAGAAGATTTATCAGGACCTATTTAAATAATCGATATACTAATCATTTTTCAAGCAAAACTGACAACCAAGCTCCAGTTTCTACTTCTAGACTGTGAGGATTTACTGTTTTTTTCTCTCCATCTTAGGGAAAAGTAAACTGAATATCTGATCATTGTGTCAGTTGTTTTTCACTTGACCAACTTAACAAGAGTTAACAAAAGTCTTTTTCTGACCGCGGTGATTCACAAAAAAATCCACCCAAAACTGAATTTGGCAAAGATACAAGATGTAAAAGTAACTCAAGTCTCTGTTATGTAAAAGCTCAAAATATAAATAGACAAGTAGGTTAGTAGCATCTCTCTATGAGGTACATTACAGCATACCGCTACAAATGGAATATTTCAGTGTTGATGGTCGAAGTGGTATTTACATTCTCATTGCACTGCACGGCAGCCTGATAGGGCTGCAGCAGGGCGACGTAGGCACTGTGGGGGCAGTGCGAGGTGACGAATAAGGACCCTGAGCTCTCGCCTCGGTCTGTGGCGACAAGCAGCCACTGGCACCTGTTGACACACCATTCCCCTAAAAGGAAACACTGGAGCCAATCAGAGCTCAGAACGGCCCAGGCGATCCCAGGGATCTGTCATCTGCTGGAGGTCTGGACCCCAGCCTCAGCTCCCTACCTCCCTCCCCCTCAGCTGTCTGGCATGTTTATGGCCCCCCTCCTTCCTCACACATGCCACGACACTGGCAAACAGTCGCAGGCAGGTCCCCTTGGACGGCTCCTTAACCAGACAAGATCTCAGATATCCATCACACCCTGCAATCACCCACATCCCCAGTGCCCTGATTGAGCTTAGTCATATTAACACATCCTTTGGGACATGAAGGGCAGCTCCATAAAGTATGAGTGGGAGAAAGATGCTGCTATATGAGGCAGATGATGATAATAAAGAAGTTGAGTGACTCAATCTATCTGTCACATTCAATTTAAAGCATATACACATCATTCCAACATACTGTAGTTGAATAAATCTAATATAATGCACAAATCATATATAATTGTCTCAGTCATTCATATTGTGATTTAAGAATGTCTTGGAGCTCATGAGTCGCTGAAATGAACAACCATCCAGGTACCAAACCTCATAAAACTTCATACTCCTCCTTAATCTGTCCTTTGCCTTTCGTCTCCAAGGCAACATCCCTCCAGTCTGGTGGTGTCCCTGACACGGGATCCACTTTACTGAACCATTTTGCCAAGCAGCACTTAATTTGGGCTTGTGCGAACTCCTGAGCCCGCCCACCGGCCCCCAGCCTCAGGATGCAAGGACATATTTAAGGACCTCCTCACACCGTCGGCCTTTGTCCCAGAGGAAACTCCAGTCTTGTGGTAACAACTTGGTGAGTCCCTTTTGCAGTCTTCTTGCTTTGTTGGTGTTTGGATGGTAGGGGATCAGGGAGGATGATGGCCACAGCCACAACATGGATATATATTTTTTTCCCAGCGTGATGATGTTTTTGCGACCAGAGTTGATAATATGTTGTAGGAATGATGAGAGATGAGCATAAGAGAGAGGAAGGAAAGGAAAATTGAAAAGTGGTGGTGATGAGGATTTCAGGAAGTGAGCTTCACTCTGGAGACTAGGACAGACTGAGTTTTAGGATGCAAGGATGCTTGTGGTGGAGTGGCTGGCATGAAACTCTATCTTAGACACGATACAACATAGGAAAACTTTAAACATTCAACAAATATTAACAAATCTTTAGATCAAATAGAAAAAATGAATTAAATGTTTGAAAAGAATGTCCAAATTCTGTTTCATGGACATTTTCAATGTTTTAAGAAGCTTAAAACTCACGATTATAAAAGCCTAGTCTGTCTTTCTTGGCCAAGACACTCTTTGAAAAGCGAAAAGTTTAATTCAACGTCAGCTTTTCTAATTAAATGAAAATAGTCTATAGCTATTTAAATGCAGGGTGGTACACTATAGAAACTGGCCTCTGTAAAGTCAGTACAAGGACGTTGTACTACCTTGAAATTACAATATTGAATTTGGTGTGATTAAATGAATAAATAAGAAATGAAAATGTCTTAAAACTGAACAACATTGGTCTGATGTGCTCTCTTTGATTACTTGTAGGCTTTTCTAGTTAAAGGTGCACTATGTAGATTTTGGGAAGACATTTTAATCAGAAGAATAAGAGCTTCATGAACTGATTATTTATGACTAAACTAACTAACTAAACAAACTCTCTTTGTTTTCATGACTGAGTAAACTTAATAAACAAACTGACCTTAAAGGACAACACAGTTTCATACTGATTCACTTTATTTATATGTGGCGGACCCTGCCACCTTTTAGCTTCAAACAGTGTTCTGAGGACCTTATTTTCACCTCAGAAGAGCTTGTTTATTCAGAATTTGTATAATTTACTCATTGAAATTATAAATATCAAAATTATTAATATAGTACATAGTACAGCTAAGTGTGATTAAATCAATGAATAAGATATGCATAAAAAAGTTGCTTAATGTGTCTGAGTCAGTCTTGTAGGACAACCTCAGAGGAAAGACAGGAGGGATACATGTTTGATTTTCCTTCTAAACGTTATGTTTGGCTCCATGCAAAAAAGCATTAAATAGAAAGCTGCAGCAGCCATTCTACCTTAAACTCACAGATGTTGTTTTTGAAGCCTGTATAAACGAGGGGATGCTGCCACCTGGGATGCAGACGGTGAGCAGAGATTCTGGAAGGATCCGAGCACATGGCCTGCCTCCAAACAGAGGAGTCCACTATGTGGCAACAGCTGAGGAGAGACCCAGGCGTCCGGTGCCACTTGTCAAAAGACACACCGCCTCAGCTGTTAACTGCCGCTGGCTTTACGATGAGATACAGGGAGGGAGGCTGTGGGGGGCGGAGGAGGGAGAGACAAGGGTCCCGAGGCCGAAAATAGACCTGTGAGAGTGAGTGTGTGGGGGGTCGAGCCATGTCCCGTTTTGGCTTTTCAGGCAGCTGTGAGACTCAGAGAGGAGATTAGGGCACTCAGAGGCGTCTTCATACTGAACATGGTGCTACATAGTTTCTCAGGTTGACTCAACAAAGTACTGTGGAAATTTAATTAAGCACAGACAAAGAAAAACAGTTCGGTGTTTTGACATCAACAGTAATAGAAGCTCCTGATCCAGGCAAAATCAAACGTTTCTCCGAGCTAATGTTTTGTTTCCATCCTTTGTCTCGTACAGAAGGCCAGCCCAAAAAAGACCAAACATGTGTGACGACGATGAGACCACCGCCCTTGTGTGCGACAATGGCTCCGGCCTGGTCAAGGCTGGGTTCGCCGGTGATGACGCTCCCCGTGCTGTCTTCCCATCCATCGTTGGACGCCCCCGTCACCAGGTAGGAAAAGAGGCCAAGAGCTTCTGAAAGATTTCTGTAAGGTTCAGTTTCAATGTCTTTCAGTGTTCCTACGATTCTGAGATGCCTTTGCTTTGTTCACAGGGTGTGATGGTGGGTATGGGTCAGAAGGACAGCTATGTGGGAGACGAAGCCCAGAGCAAGAGGGGTATCCTGACTCTGAAGTACCCCATCGAGCACGGCATCATCACCAACTGGGACGACATGGAGAAGGTGAGATTGTACTTCTATATGTTTTCCTTTTGAGTCTTTTTACATATATGAAACTGAGTCCCTGACATACTCTCCCTCATTCCTGTTTCACAGATCTGGCACCACACCTTCTACAATGAGCTCCGTGTGGCCCCAGAGGAGCACCCCACCCTGCTGACTGAGGCCCCCCTCAACCCCAAGGCCAACAGGGAGAAGATGACCCAGATCATGTTTGAGACCTTCAACGTCCCCGCCATGTATGTGGCTATTCAGGCTGTCCTGTCCCTGTACGCCTCTGGTCGTACCACCGGTGAGTCTCTACCAAGGACTTAAAACTCCTTGACTGCAACATCACAGGCAGATAAAAATGCACCCTTCACAGTAAATGTTCTGACAAACTTCTTTATCTTGATAGGTATTGTGCTGGACTCCGGTGATGGTGTGACCCACAACGTGCCCATCTATGAGGGTTACGCTCTGCCCCACGCCATCATGCGTCTGGATCTGGCCGGTCGCGACCTGACTGACTACCTGATGAAGATCCTGACTGAGCGTGGCTACTCCTTCGTCACAACTGGTACGAAGACAGAACAAACACTAGATAATCATTTAGGCGATTTATATAAAGAACAGGCTTGTAGGTTTTCTGGAGTTAACCACAAATGACAAATTACAGGAAGTGCTAAAATGATTTATAACAAGTTACTCAAAAAAACAAAAACAATATTACAGTAAAATAAAATTACAATAATAATGTAACATAGCAACATCCAGCTAAAGTTAACCACTGTTGGCCAGGCATAGCAAACCCTAAGTTTATAAATTATATTATAGTGTGATTTATTTCTTATAAATGTAACTCTACATTTGCAAGAGTTAAGAATGAGACATTTTTGTAGCATAATTGAGGTAGGCCTACTGAGCATAGGATTTCTGACGTTAGCTGTTAGCCACAATGAGCCAGCTAACGTTTGCTTGCTGCTTATACTTGACCAAATAGTAGTCGTTATAGTAGTTAATGGAGCAAGTGCATTATTTCTCATCTATAATGTATGAATCCAACTTGTCATTTAAAAGTGTTAGAGTCTCACTCTGAGTTAAGCATTAAGCTAACATCCACCACCACAAGCTAACATTTGGCTATTGGTCACACCAAGAAGGCCTCGGCTACCACATAAGAGCGAAAACCTCTCACTGAGTTTTTCATGAATACAAGTTTTCATTTTGAAGAGAAAGCATATGTTAGTTTCATCTTTCAGTATAAACAGACAAGGAAGATAAGGTTATTAACATCGATGTATGGATGAGAGCGATATCATCGACTAAACTGTGACATTTCCTCCCGCCAGCTGAGCGTGAGATCGTGCGTGACATCAAGGAGAAGCTGTGCTACGTTGCCCTGGACTTCGAGAATGAGATGGCCACCGCTGCCTCCTCCTCCTCCCTAGAGAAGAGCTACGAGCTGCCCGACGGTCAGGTCATCACCATCGGCAACGAGCGTTTCCGCTGCCCAGAGACCCTGTTCCAGCCTTCCTTCATCGGTGAGTCCTGAGAGCATACAGTTACTGTGAGGGAACTCCACACAGCCTGCAGGTCATGTTTAAACATGATTGTGTTTCATGTGGCTTTGAGACAGTTTATGTGACTGTACTCCATCTAGTGGTCAAAGATTTTTTTATCTCCTTTTCTAATTATCCAATGACTGATAATTAGTATAATTCAAGCTTAACTTTAATTATAATAATGGCCATTGATTCATAACCATGATAAAAAAAAGGAATTTTCACAAAAATAATGTATGAGCTCTGACAAATCAATAATTTGATCTAAAATGTAATATCTATGAATTCATAATTCTTTAAAATCTCTTTTAACAACACATTTTATGGAAAAACCCACTTAAATCCCTCCTAGTTAGCATTTATAGGTATTATATCAACATCTAATGAATGGTACATATCAAAACACTGTACTTTTTAAAATTCATTTATTTATCAACCAACTACAACGCCTCTTGTTGTGTATGAGCAGATAATGACTGATAAACAAGCAAAACAAAGTTAAATTTCATATCAAATATGTCTTAATAAGAGAAGAAGTATTTAGAGGACAAATATCTTTTTTATATGCTTAAAACATTTAATTAAATGCTTTTAAACTTGTAGAAAGGCAGCAAACTCAATTTTCCTAATTATTTTAGTGTCTCAGTGACTGTACTGTTTGGATTTTACACTTTTTTGTAAACAAAAACCAAAACACAAAAATCGTCTCCAATCCTCTTTCGTAAAAACGAGATTACTATAATTATTAGTATTATTATCATTTTTGTTTTACCATCAGGCTCATAAACACTCACCTTTCTCCTCTCACCTGCTCAGGTATGGAGTCTGCTGGTATCCATGAGACTGCCTACAACAGCATCATGAAATGCGACATTGATATCCGTAAGGACCTGTACGCCAACAATGTGCTGTCTGGTGGTACCACCATGTACCCTGGTATTGCTGACCGTATGCAAAAGGAGATCACCGCTCTGGCCCCCAGCACCATGAAGATCAAGGTGAGCCCACTGACTGGTTACATCTAGTAAACAGGAAGTGTTTTCAGTTAAGTATGTTGTGATGAAAAGAAAAAACAATCCTCATACCAATCTGTACCTCTGCTTCTCCCCTTCAGATCATCGCTCCCCCTGAGAGGAAATACTCCGTCTGGATCGGCGGCTCCATCCTGGCCTCCCTGTCCACCTTCCAGCAGATGTGGATCAGCAAGCAGGAGTACGATGAGGCTGGCCCCTCCATCGTCCACAGGAAGTGCTTCTAAACCTCCAACCGTCACCAAAAAAACCCACACCGACTGCACCAGCTCTCCTTCCATATCTATATTTCTACTGTGCCTTTTGCTGTATATACATGTACTGTTGTAATAAAAATAGTTGCTTTTAACAGTAACAATCTGGAGTCTTGGAGTCTTAATATAATATAATATAATATAATATATATCGTGCAGTTACGGCTGCACTGTTTGAAAAGCATGATTTCTTTTATTCAATTGGTCGCCTAAATAAGGGTACTGAGTTGATCATATAAGATGTCTTTCTATTTTCATATAAACCACAAATGTGCCAGAAGACTTAAAATCATACAGTAAACTGGAGGCCTCAAGACACAATTTAGATATTGTTTTGATCTTTAGACCATGTTAGATTAAAAAACCACCATGAATAGCATGCCATCAAGAGAAGTGAGAATCAGCTTTATTGGCCAAGTATGTGTCACTATACAAGGAATCTGACTCTGGTTGCTCTCAGTGTACTATACAAATAACTAATTCTAATCACACTGACACTAAAACGTAATACAATAAAGCTGTTACCAAAGCATTTATTCAGAATATATATTTTTTGACATGCACAAAGTGGTTCTGCCCACTGTGAAGCAGATGATCTTCCGGAAATATAAAAAGAAGATGTTTTTTTCCCCCAACTGTGTCAAGAATATTCAGTTCATTCATTCATTTGCAATCCAGTTTTAGTCACTTGATATACTGTTGGCTGGTTTAATGTACCGCAGTACATCATATTCAATAAGATCATCATTGCGTTGCTGTCTCATGAGAACCACGTGTCTCGCCTTTTTTTTTTTAACTTTATGACAATGCATTTTCTGGATAATGTGAGAGCTAATGAGAAAGCTCATATCTACCACCTTCCTCGTGAGCCCTGAACACAGCACTTCAGGCTTCACTTCCTTGTCACCTGTGCCACAGGTGATATGGATGAGCATAATGAAGCTGGCCCCTTTCATTCACCAGTGGTTTTACCAAGAGATTATAGTTAAACTGTTTTGACACATCTCTAAGTGATTTTTGAATCATGAAGGTCACAGACAGTAATGTGATCCGGTTTCACCTTCAAGTTCTTCATGGGATAACAGTGAGGAGATTTGAGAAGAAGAAGGAGAGACTTTTCATCAGCGGCACGAAGACCTTTGGTATTCCTCTGGAGAATTTACCCCGGAGATACATCCCTGAGTTTGGACTGGTGCCGTGGTGAGTAGGAAGTAGGAGGATGACAGCTCATAGATTAATGCTTGTCTTTTTTTAACATGTTGTGTCTCAGCTTTTTGGTGGAAGCTTGTTCGTTTCTTCTGGAGCGCGTTGCAACTGTCGGCCTGTTCAGGAAACCAGGGTCTCTCCCTCGCATAAGGACCCTCAGGGTAAGATTTCATTCATGCTGTTTTGTCCTAGAGAAATAGTGCCAGCCATTGGATAATTTTGCACTCTCTGTGTCTGTTCCAGGCCAAACTGAATAAAGGAGAGGGGTGTCTGTCCACAGCCCTCCCCTACGACGTGGCCACTCTGATCAAACAGTTCTGCAGGGAGCTGCCAGAGTCTTTGTTCCCCTCTGAGCTCCATGCCGCTCTGCTCAAAGCTCAGGCTCTGCCCGACCCGGAGGACAGGACTTCAGCCCTCCAGCTGCTGTCCTGTTTGCTGCCTGCAAGGAGCTCTTCCAGTCTGCACTACCTGTTCAACTTCCTCTCCAAAGTCTCCCACAGGTTTGGAAAGAAACGCATGCAGACAAAGAGCGTTTCTTTCTTTACAGCTTTCAGAAAGGGGACATTACAAATTATAGTCTTGCTTTCATCATGTGTGTTTTTTTTTTGCCTCCATTCTCTTTGATGCTGTCAGATGCACCGAAAACTTGATGACCAGCATGAACCTCGCCACAATCTTCGCCCCGTGTCTTTTACCTCCTCCCAACAAGGCAGAGATGTCTGAAGGGCGACTTGAACTGAGGGTTCTGGTCCTTTTTACCTTCATTGAAAATCCTCACTTATTTGGTGAGAAACTAATCCTCTTGTTGTGACACTATACTTTTAATTAAGGGTATTGAGCGTTCAGGTCTTTGTTGCCAGGTGTGATTCCTAAGGTGGTAATGGACAGTATGGAGTTTCTGATGAATTTTCCTCTTCTGAAAGATGCAAAGAGAGGACATAGAAAAATACACAGTTTCAAAGGTAAAACTATAATGACGCTGTTGGATAAAAAAGGAACAGTCAGATTTTTTTCAACTTAAACCCTCTTGTGTGCCTTTTTTATTTTAATTTTTTAAAAATATTTTAAAGGGATGCATCCAGTGAAGACGGTCCCCTTGAATCCTTGGAGATCAAAGGTCAAACCTGCAGTCTCCGCGGTGGACAAAGAGGCAAACTTAAGAGGCAGGAAACCACTGAGGAGGAGCCTCGGTCTGGATTCTTTCCCCAGCGTTCTGCTGTTTAGGACCTGTTTTGCAGGTAAACACAATACGAAGAAAACATTTTCTGCAATTGATGGGAAATCGTCGGGAATGTAATGTCATCCAAATGGTTCACAGAACAAGGCGACAAACCTGCAGGCACTTTGTTGGACAGTCCCAGACCCACTCGCAAATACTCATGCAAGACCCCACAAGAGAAACTGAAAAGGTAAAAACAGAAACTTGATAAATGTATAGTGCAGATAAAGCACTTCACCACCTTTTTCCACTGGAAAGGCACTCAGGAGGGCACTTTATCATGTTTTTCTCTAGCATAGGGGCATACAGAAGATTTGAGAAAAAAAAATAAACAAACTGTACAAGTAACTTAATTTTTTTTTTTTTTTTTTTAGAGATCTGCATTTGACTCATTTCCCGAGGTTCTCCAGAAGTTTGGATGCAGGCAGTTCTCCTGTGCTCACTGGTGTTGGGAAACTGATGCTCACACCTTGGAGAAGACGCACATCACTGTAACGTGTTGAATATTAAGATATGATCATGTGGGTTACCCCATATTACTGTAGGATTTAGATTATAATCTCTGACAGTCAGTTAGATGACCAAAGTTATGTTTTAACCTTCTAGATTTTAATGAATTTATGTATTTATTTCACAACCAGACTGTTGTTTCAAGTGAATAAATGTTTTTTGAATTTTTTCAACATTTTTCCCTCCTTGTGTCTTTTACAATTGTTGATTGTGGTGGAATGAGGCACTTCAGTTGCACTTTGATGCAAGCGAACGATCAAAACTACTTTATTTTTTTAATTGGAATAGGATAAAAAGCCTTTATTGCCACTTGATACTAAAAAGTTAGGATCATTACTCCTGATCAGTGACAGACAATATAAAACTCACAGCAGTAAACAAACATAAACGGTAGAATAAACAATATACAAAAGAAATGCAATGCAATGTGCATTAAATATGTATTATTGCACCAGAATAGTTGCATGTAGTTTTTGCACAGGGATAAAATATAGATCCACACATGCATGGACAGTATGGATATTAGATTAAACACAGGGGCGTAGCAAGCTTTTCAAAAGTGCGGGGGATGGTTGCAGTTTGTGTGTATGTGTGGGGGGGGATTCAATATTTAACTGTTATGTATTATCACAGTAACAGCATTGCATACATTGCCAGCTTAAACACTCATGAAAACATTGTAAAAATACATCCTGTGATTTGGTGCCGACCTGTATACTGAACATATAAGGAGTAGTAAACGTTTATAATCATCTCGGAACGTTGTATACGTTGTTTTTGGTTTCTATCTGTTTCCTGAATATATTTGTTCGTGTGTGAATGTGTAAATGAGAGATATTAACTTATAGCACTTTGTAGAAGGAGCTTTATAAAGTTCACTACATTGACTTGTATTAGTTCACGGGGCAGAGCTGCCACATCCAATATGGCGGTGATGTTGACATATCGCAGCACCGGGCCAACGGGCTCAGTTAGGCGTCTATGTACACATGTCTATGTGGTTATGTGAACCTATGAACCTAGCTAGTTCTCGCCTCCTCAGCACTAGCTGAACGATAAATCTAACACAGCAAGAGAGGCGGCATTTAAGGCAGAGAAGCCAATCATCAGCCGGTCACACTCAAAGCCGGTGTCATGTTTGAAGCAACAACAGGAGAGGGAGGGGGAGAGGAGGCAGCTGCAGCGAGCACAGACACAGAGCGGCCAGAGAAACTGAGCGACTGTAGTAAGGCGTAAAAAAGTGTGGGTGTTGAACCGTCTCCCTGAACAAATCAAATTAGTGACAGACTACCAAAGTCTATGAAAGCAGTTCAAATTAAGTTATACCTATATGACATAATGGGCAGTATATTACATCACCACCAGAGGTCACAAGTGACCCAATAAAGCCTCTAAGCATTACAGTCAAGATGAAAGAGCTAATGTATAGAGGATAAAAGGAATAAAGATACACAAAGTATTTACACAAGTTAGATTTAAAAAAGGACAAAAGATTGAAAGTTTGAGCTCAAATTTGTCTTCATCACCTCCTGAAGGTGATTACAGCAAGAAAAGATCTTTCTTCTCAGAAATATAAGCTGTTTTGATGTTCTACATTATGATCTCAGATGCTGCTCTGCACTAATAATTGGCACAATGTAACAGCCAATGAGAGGGGAGGGGGATTTTGGTATCCTAGCAACTGCATCTGAGCCGTGAAGTGAGGCGTATCATATCCTGCAAGATTACGTAATTGACAGCCGTTATGGGAACGGAAGTAAGGTGTTTATTCTTCAAAATAAAATAAAAGCAGAGGCTAAACAGTTATTTAAGAAAGCAATGAAATCAGAAATGCTGAATGGATTTTAATTAGAATGAATTTGGGTACAATTTTCCAAGAGAGAGGAAAATCGGAAATCCCCTTTCGATTCTATTTGTGAGGCACACCTCTTATTTTGGAAACATGTTATATGCTAGCTGGCTTGACACAGGTCTCGCGCAGTAGGCAGGACACGGTAAGAAAATCAGTTCAATTCTATTTTTCAGATATTTGTTTGTTTTCTCGCGTTAAAATAACAAATGTAGGTCTCGAAATCTAAAACATGTAATTAGATACAGTTTTTATTACAAATGACGATGTGTTTGTTTCGTGGACATATCATTCAGGCTATAAATAGACTATTTACATCCCTGTGTTTACACAGTGAATGGCGCACCTCGGCTTTATTCAAATGACAGACAATGTAATGTGTCTGTTAACTATTACAACACATACACGCGGAAAATCCTCTGAAATAATTCCTTTTATATGATATGTCTTTTCTTTTTCTTTTTTTCTTTTTTTTTTTTACTACTTGATCTGTGGTGTGTCTGATAGGAACACGCAGCTGTGTTTGCACATTATTACACGCCTGAACCATCTCTTGTCCGGTGAAACCTGTTGTGTTCGTGTGGTTTTTTTTTCCACCGTGTAGACGACAGAAATGGGCTCTGCTGTGCGGTTATCGTTGTTCGGCCTCCTCCTG
>OMLP01023108.1:0-12030 GCA_900302685.1 Spondyliosoma cantharus | reverse complement strand
TGTGTGTGTGTGTGTGTGTGTGTGTGTGTGTGTGTGTGTGTCTGGGGAGCGAGGGCACCGCTGGGAGCTGCGTCTCAATAAGCCGAGGTTGCACGCTCTGCTTGGTAATCGCTGCTTTTTACCAACAGGTGCTCTTTTCAAGCCAAAACACAGTAGATTACAGACTTTTCTATCAGATAGACTCATAACCTTAGCTTTCATATCATAAATCCTTTTTTGCGGGGAGAACGCAGCTGTTCTTTTCTTGTTTTCTCTGTATTTGGAAAGCGTGTCACCGATAAATCATCAGGGGGAAATTCAAAGACGGAGAGAAGAGGAGTTACAAGCCGCTCACCTGGTGTTGTTGCATGTTGTGGTTTGTGGCAAACCATAAAAACGGGATTCCTTTACAGGGAAAAGGTCGGGTTAGGTTGACTGCTTGTCATTTTTTTTTCGTAGCCTAAAGCAGTCTTGAGGTAGCTGTGGCCAAAGTCATTGAAATCTGGGAATGTAAGCCAGTTGAGGCAGGAAAAATAAGATGTTTTGACAATTTAAAGTTAAGTTAAATTTGTTATCTGTATATAAATGTATCCCGATTAGCTGTTCTACACCGTTAGCTAACAGCGGTGGGTTTTACACCTTGAAATAAGGCCCGATGTCCCACTGGATTTTCTCTGTCCGTCATTTTCTCAGTTACTGATCAATGAGGTCTTGCAACAAGCAATACAGCAGTGCAACCTGGGCTTCCCACCCTGAGTGTGATGTCGGAGGAGAATTGGCCTCTGTGTGAATATGGTGTATCGGCTAAAGTGGCTGCGTCATTTAGCATCATTTTGCCAGGTTTGCAAGGTTGTGTGCAATTGAATGCATGAAGGCATCGATGCCGGCACGCGTCTGGTCGCAGCTATTGCAAATTCATGCTCGTCTTCATTCAAGCAGAAAGTGATTGTTTCTGCAGTGTTGATAACGATCCCTTTATTGTTCGGGTAAAACTGAGAGATGTGACAATGCAGCACTTATAGATGATATTTAACTCACTGGGTGGATAAAAAAATTATATGTAAATGTCGTCGAGTCTTCCTGTGAATCACCTCATCTCCGTTTAGCTTGTGCCTACTCGAACACGGGCTGAGAATTAACATGGTAGCTGCGTGTTGTTGTCAAAATAAAAGGCCAGACACAGAGGACACAACAGTGTGAGGAATCGAACCCATCCCACAATGGGGTGATTCATACGCGAGTGTGTGGGAGGTGCACTGTGCATGACGGCCTCCTCTTACCACCTTTTAACCACCGAGGGATCCATCCTGGGGGAAAAAAAAGAAAAAAAGAGGAAGGAGAGAATGAAAAGGGGGTGAAGATTAGCGAGACAGGGACGAGGAGCTGGGTCACAGATCCCCCATCATCCTTCTGCTGCTCATTGACTGGCTCCATTATGGCTGTGGTGAAAAAAAAAAAGCGCGCTGATTGGCCGGTCGCGTCTGAATGTCACTGCTTCTCGTCCGTGTGGACTCTGGAATTTGTGTGTGTGTGTGTGTGTTTGTGTGCGTTTGCGTGAGTTAATAGCTATCCATTGAGTGGTTGATTGTGTTCTGTTGTCCACACTGGCTCCCTTTGTCCGGACTCTACACACACTCGGCACATACACACATCTGAATCTGAACCAGGCATTCCTCCAGTGGCAGGGCACTTGCCAAGAGCGAAAGAAAGAGAGAGAGCGCGAGGGGAAGAAAGGAAAGAGGAAGAAAATACGAACTAACTAACAGTACCATTCATAGTCATGGCAGTGCGGTTCTTCCTGGCCCTGGTTTGAGACATGAATGGGTCTGAAGCTAAAAATATTTTTACTGCTTGCTTTTTAAGCTCCCTTTACTCTCCCTGCTCTTTTCATTACTCGTCTCCTCTGTTGTGTTCTCACAGTGGAAGCAGATGAAGCCTGCGCTGCATTAGGATGCGTTTAATAGCACGCCTGATTTTTATAGAGTCAGACTGTGGTTGCAGTTTCTCAAGGTGTAAATGTGTGCAAACAACCCCGCGGGTGAAAAAAAAAAGAAAGAGGCAGGAGGTTAGAAAGACATCAAGCAAACGGTGAGGATAGAGGTGGGGGATCGGATGATTATGGATCGGGGCGTCTACTTATGAGAAGAATTGGAAGGAATTGCGGTGTTTAATATCATCTTACTTCTGTTTCCAAACGTAACATAACTTTATCGACTGGCTGATCAGCGCAACGTGAACATGCCAACGGAATGATGCAGCCAGCTGGGTAGCAGTGCAGATCCAAAGGCCTCACATGGCTCTTCCTTGGGTGACATATGCTAATTATTGCAACGCGGCGCACGAGGAGCTTGTGCCAAAGCAAATCTATATTTAATGCAATATTGTGCTTTAAAGTTCCTGTGAAACAGCTCGCCAAATGAATAGCGCACGCACATCTTGCAGACGTCGCCCCATCGAGTAGAAGTTAAATGAGGCAAGAGGAAGTATGAGGAGCTAATTGGGAGGACTTTGGCAAGACACTGGCATTTAGTCGACATCTTGCCGAGGTCTTCCCAATTAACACTCTAAACTAATTAGGTCATGAATTGTGATTGCGATTTAAAAAAAAAAAAAAAGTTTGTGATATCATGTTTTTTGGGCAGATTGACAAACACCCCCAGGGGGAGGACGGCTCGCAAGAAAAGGTCACAAGTTGAATCCGGACCCGTGACATCATAAGTAGACAGTCTGTGCCTGCAGCCTCCTGAGCTGTATAACAGACGGGCTGCCTAAATGACAGAGGCACGGGGCTGCTTTTTATTGGTCAGTGCGGGTAGACCATGCGTCTCACTGCCTACCGCAGATGGAGAAACACGGCGGGCGGAACGGGGGGAGGAAAGAAAGATGGAGAAAACGGTGCGGTAGAGCGATGGAGACGAGTGAGGAGACGTCAAGGAAGGGCGGCAGAAGAAAGAGACTGACAGTAATCCAGCGAGACTCGGAGAGAGAGAAAGAGGAAGTAGAAAGACGGCGAAGCGGGTAAATTATGTGAGCTGGGAATTTGCTTTTACCACGGAAATACCTCAAGTGCAGCATGGGAAACAGGGAGAGAGACTATTTCGGGCTTCGCTCCTGTTTGTTATGCCAGCCAGCATCTGAGGGCAGAGTGCAGGGTTTTGCAGTAAGTACGTTAACATGTGAAGTGGAAGAAGAAAAGAAGAAGAAGAAGAGCAGAATCTCCCAGGCGGGGAGAAATGACCCCGTTGCACCAGTGTGCCCTCTCTTGTTTTTTGCCCTCTCTCGCCGTATAATCTAAATCCATTCAAGAGGTTTTATTGGCAAGATAAGATCACCCTGACATTGCCAAGGCTTAAGTGCATCTCTCCCACTTTCTGGTTGGATGGGAGGAGGAAGTAGGTTGGCGGTGAGAGCGGAATGACAGCCTTTATCTCGGTCAGTAAACACAGGCCGAGGGAGTCCCTACATTGTTTACACTGTGTCTTTAACTTCCCCTTCTCCCATGCCTACACACTTAGAGGACACTGTAACACAATCGCTCGCAAGAAGAGGACGCACACATGGACACGCTGGCCTGTGGCGCACACACACACACACACACACACACACACACACACACACACACACACACACACACACACACACACACACACAAAAACAAGGTCAAGCTCACATGGATACTCGCACACACACGTGGATGGACACACGCTCAGAGGCTGTGGTTGGGTAAAGCAGCGGTTGTGTGATGATTGTGTGTGTGTGTGTGTTTGTGCGGTGGATCGTTGGCAGCCAGTGTACGGTGAACTGGTCAGATCCCAGCACACTCAAGCTTCCCTCCTGCCTGCCAGTCTGACCACTTGTGTGTGTGTGTGTGGGTGTGTGTGTGTGTGTGTGTGTGTGTGACTGCTCTGTAGAGATAAGTGTGGGGCTGCTCTGTATTTTGCTCTCATAGTTGCTCATTTGGTTCATTTTATGATACTTGGAGAATATTTTACATGACAGGCGTGCCTGCCTGTATTTGCATAAGAGCGTGTTTCCAGCTCTTTTCAAAGGAGGTTGGCTGCCATCTTTTTTTTTTTTTGTAGAGATGATAATGTCAGAAAACGATAATTGGGGTAATTTATAATTGGTACAAATCCAGTGATGTTACTATTGGGTCTAGTTGGCAATGTGTAGAACCACTCTCCTGTTCAGTCATGCACTCCTAAGAAGAAGAAGATAGGCCTTTCTTGATCATGATGTTATTGACTTTCACACATCTTATCTCATCAGTTTATTGTTATACTGTATGTACACAACCTAGATTATTATGTTGGCTGACTTCGACATTGCCCTTTGTGTTTACGTGCAGTTTTTGAAAATGCATTTGATTTGTTTTGCATGTGTTGTTTTATCTTATTTGTGTTTTATTGTATTAGGATCTTTACATTTTTGTCTCACATTTGAAAAATCTGCATATTTGAGAGGGTGTGCTTCCATTTTTATGCTTTTACACTACTACTCAAAGGTTTTGGTTCACTTAGAAATGTCTTTATTTTTGAAAGAACGGCCCCCTTTTTCCAATTAAGACAACATGTGATCAGAAACCCAGTTTTGACATTATTAATGTGGTACAGGACTATTTTGTGTGTCCAAAGTAGTTTCACCCTGGAGCCCTGAATATCTACATAGCCTTACAAAGGGCCACATTTCAGCATCCCTGTGGTCCAGTGGCTCATTGTGTTAGCTAATCCAAGTTTGTTTTGTTAAAAGGCTCGTTGATCATTAAAAAACTCCCGTGCAATAATGTCAGCACAGTTGAAAACTAACATGCTGATTAAAGTTAGTTGAGTATCTGCAGAATCGGCATGTGTGGGTCTGATTTATAGTCTCAATGTGGCCGAAAAAATATCATTTTCTTCTAAAACTCATCAGTCTAGTCTTGTTCTTTGAAATGAGGGCTATTCCAATGTGAGAAATTGCCAAGAAAGTAAAGATCTCATACAATGGCGTGTACCGCTGCCTTCAAGCAAGCTGTCTCCGACCACAATAGAAGGAGAAGCTGGAGGCCCCCGGTGCACAACCGAGCACGATGACAAGTACATCACAGTCTGGAGTTCGAGGCAGTTTCATTAAATGGTACCCGCAAAACACCAGTCTCAGTGTCGACAGTGATGATGTGGCCTTTGAGGCGGAATTGCAGCGGAAAAGCCATATCTGTGGCCGGCAGTGAAAGGAATAAGATATTGCAACGTCTGATTGTCAGCACAAAGTTCATGCCATGTTCAAATTGTCTTTGTCTTTGCGGAAATTTGTGAGAGCACGTTATAGAGCATGACTTTTTTTTTTGTTTTCCGTCTTACCCTCCACCTGTCTCTTTGCCATCTTAAGCGACTCACCTTTCCGCCACTTACCTGTCCTCCGCTCAACCAAGTGGACCTAATCCGAACGATCCATCTGCCTCCACACGGGCTCGTAACCGTTCGGGCTTCACTGCTCACGTCTGTTATTGTCTCTCACCCCGCTTTCGCAGCGTTTCTGCTTAATGAGGTAGTCACAGTGGCATAACAGGTGGGAAAGACGAGCGCCGTGATAGATTCAACCTTACGCAGCGAACCTACATGGTGTGATTGCTAATCCGCTAAAGTAGGCCTCAGAGGTTTTGCGTTTGGTAGCTACCGTTGGTGCAGCAGGCTCGCAACCACAAGCCTGCTGGATGAAGGACGGCAGGAGGAAGTCTGGGCGAGGAAAGTAAACAGGCGTAAAGTAAACAGGTCTAGCTGCCCTTGAGCAACACGTTGAACTTGAACGACTCCAGCGGAGCCGCCTCTTCTGCAGGGCTGCAGCAGAAGTTCTCAGCTCTCCTCACGACAAAAGTGACTTTTCTCGGCGGCCTCTCGAGGACACGGGGTTGTGTGACTTCTTCCCTCGCTTTGATCGAGGGAGGACGGTTTCTCGTACGTGTGTGTGTGTGTGTGTGTGTGGCATCTGTATAATACGCCATCGCCTCCTTTTGATCGTCGGCGCTACATCCTTGTGGTTTCCATGGTTACAGACAGTGCTGGATCCCTGCCGTGAGACAGACATGCACAGACACCCCGACAGATGAGAGTAACCTCAACCGGTGCAGCCGAGTCGTGCTGAGAGCTGAGACCCAAGAAAAATCCCCAAACCACGGTCTTTATTTTCTCCTTTTCTCCCCCTTTCATTTCTTGGAGAGACATCAGAGACATTTCATCTCATCTCCACCGAGTCAAAGCTACAAGGCTACAATTTAAATCGAATCTCACCAATCATGCAAAACATTTTCAGACTTTAAGCGGATTCAATTTAAGAATTACATGGGTTTGGCAATCGTCGTCTTGCGCGCTACAGCGTTTCCCAGAAATGTCCGCTAATATTGTCCGTCAAACTCTTTCAAAGCCTCCCGCACACCTGTTGCTGTTTGCATGCGTGCGCTTCCTGCTTTCGCTCTATTGATACTGAACGTACGCTAGCATTAAAACACAACCGCATGTCTGAAAAACGAGCAACGTTTGCTGACAGTGAAGACTATAACAGCTTTTCTCTTTCCACTTTCCTCGCGGATTTATTTTCTTTAGCATTCAGGAAGCCTGTTTATTCGATCAAGCCCAGCTGTTGGGGGGGATGATGCATTTTCGCTTTTTTTTTTTTGGTGACATTTTGAGAGTTTACTCAAAATCCCCTTGACAGTTAGATGGAAACATAGCCTCTCCCTCCCCCTCCTCCTCCTCCCCCTCTCTGCTACTTCTTGCTTTTTCTGGAAGCAGTGTTAAACATGCATGAGGGCTGAGACTGACAGGTAGGTTTTAACTGATTTTGATCGGCTTTACAGGAGCAACAACCTCCGCCCTGCCCTTTTTGTGGTGTCTGAGTTTTGCTTTTCTTTCTGTCTCCTCTTCTTTCTCTTTCTTCAGTATCTCCTTCATCTCTCCTCTGATCTGTTCAGACAACACTGACAACACTTTCTTCCCCCCCCCCACCCCCGGAGTATCTGCTTCCTCTGACTTCTCATCTGTCCAGGTTGAGGACCCTCAGGGGGGAGTCTCATCCAAACTGAATGAGTGACATGTGTAAAGTGTTTGTCCATGTACCGTACAGGGAGGAACTGCCTTGAACATGCTGGACTAAATATCTTAATGCTCTCACTTTTACTCTGTGAGAGCCCGTAATGTGTGTGTGTGTGTGTGTGTGTGTGTGTGTGTGTGTTAGTACCCCATGCCTGGAGAGAAGGGAGATGTGGTAGTTTGATATCATTGGCATTCTTTCATCAGTGAGGTGATTCTCCTGCTATGTGTTTGAACTGCGGAGAATCAAAGACAGCTTGTTGTGCAGCTGCAGCTGTGGCCACATCACCTGCACACCGAATCTGCTGGATCTTTCCATCTCCCTCTCTTTCTCTCTCTCTCTCTTTTTTTTTTTTTTTTTTTCCCGAGGCTGCACGATGTGGCCTCCAGAAGCCGAATTCTCTTTTCGTCCGTCGTCAGCCGCCGCCTCGCTCTCTGCAGTCAGCAGTTACCACAGCATGTAATCTGTCCAATATTACAATCACAGCTGAGAGTTTTTTCTTCTTTTTTTTTTTGCAAAAGTCTCTCTTTTATGCTCGGAGACTTGTGTCTGCTTGCTGAGTCGAGGTGGAGTGGTAGTGACGCAGAAAGGGAATTTTGTACAAAAATGACAGCTGAAATTGTCCAACTGAAAATAAGCTTTTTTTTCTTTACACAGAACAAGGCCTGTGGAGCTTTTCTTTCTCTCCGTCACTGTAGAAGAAACAATTCCAGAGAACAGCAACTCCTTCAGCTGTGGAAATGTGTTTATTATTCTAAGATTTGATAAGGTGCGACCCTATCCTTTAACTCCAAATCTTTATTTTTGCACCAATGACTGACATCCTGTGATTTTCCGTTGTGCAATTGCAAATTTGTAGTCACACCTCTGATAAGGCTAAATGATGCATACGGGCCCAGGACTGCTGTTGCAACACTGCGCTAGCACTGTAGGCAATACAACTAACAACACCGGGCAGTGATCCTCGCAAGACGTCTCCTCTATTTACGTTTTTTTACCCTTGGTGTGCATGGCTCTCTTTCGCAGAAATTGATGATGGCTTGTTAAACCACACGAATTCAGGAAACACCTCTTGTTGGCTTCCACTTTGGGGTCTTTCATCACTCTGTCGGCATTTATCTAACACCCGTTGTTTGCCTTGTCGCTTTATCTGCCTCGCTGTAGTCTGTAGATGTAACCGTACCCATATTACACCAACTCATTGTCAATCTGAAGTTTCACAGCGCGATGCTCCTCCCTCTCGTGGAGAACAAAGCTTGCAAAAGAAGTCAGAGGTAGCTATCTGTTGGAGTGTAGCAGCGGAAGAGTCGAAATAATCTTTTCTGTCTGACCTTCGATTTTTTTTTTTTCTCGACAACCGTTCGTCCGCTCTGCTTCACACCTGGCAGATGTATTTCTGAGAGCCCGGGGAAGTGCAGTATCGAGTGTGAAGAAGTTCGGATGAGCGGTTCTCGATGAAACTGCAAGGATTCAGGAGTTTTATCCGCACTGTAAATCCTTTTCTGTTGTGCTTGCTTGTCTCCTCCTAAGTTATTTTTTGCTTCTATTTCTGATCTTTCCCCATGTCACACAGGCATTTTTTTCATTTTTCCTTTTACTCTTAAGGAATTTAGACGTTATATCGTAGAAGGGCGTGCATCTTGCTTTCTTAAGATGACTTATGTTTTCCTGTTAGTCCTCCCTTTCAGCTCCACATCTCCTGCCACACACGGCGTCAACAAGACGCAGAAAGGAAAAGCTATTTTTGTGGGGGGGGGGTTCTTCATTCTCTACTCATAACCCGTCCATGAGAACTGAGTGAAAATAGATTACAAAGTTATGTTTAGAAGTCAAGGTAAAAGTAGCTACAATTAGAATAATAGTACAATGGCATGCTCTGGCGTTTCCCAGTCTGATTGCGTACTGATTAGAGACTGAGTTTTTCAAGCCTTCATCGCAGGAACACAGGCGCAGGACCAGCTACATGGCGACTACATTGATGTGGCCCGCGTGTGCAATTTCGCTGTAATTTCGCCGCAGCAACGTTGTGATTAAGCAGTGATTTACTGGTTTATTTCGGGCAACAATTGTATGGAGTTTCATAATGGTAAAACCAACACAATCCAGTGACAGACTGCGTGGGCCCGGGCGCTCATGGGAACCAGAGGGGCTTTTTTAGTGTTCGGGTCCTCGGGGGACAGCTGGGACTCTGTTGTTGTTGTTGATAAACGCACTCCCACAGTTCGAGAGCCAAAACACACAGCGTGCACACACACACACACACACGCGCACACTCACACACGCATACAAAGGGAAAAAAAAAAAGTCCTGCTTAAAACACACATAACGTCACAGATGGGCGTAAAAGTTTAAACTTTCAGGAAACAAAAAAAAAACGATCGCCTTGTGTTTTCATCCTGGAACACTCGGGCACACGCCTCTTTTCCTTAAGTTCACCGGTGCCCCGGGGAACAGATACTGCATGTATGAATACACACAAACACGTATGAATGCATCCAAACACGCATGAAAGCCCAAAGTTCAGAGATGTGGATCGGAGCCAGAGAACGCACAACAAACCGACTGTAGCCTCCTTCCTCCTCCGTCATCTGCCCTTCAAGTCGCACAGGGAATATTTTGGGACTTTTTGATTAGCTAGTTCCTTAATTCCTGGATTCCTGTGACTGTATTTTTTTTATTTTTTATTTTTTTTATAGTCGGCATACAGCACGGAAACAGATAACTCTGTTTTTGCAAAAGGAACGGATTAAACAAACCGGGTAAAATATTATTAGAGAAAAAGTAAGTAAGCATGGAGACTAGACATTTATTTTCAAGGCAGAGTGAGAGAGCTGCTTCTGGGACGCTTCAAATGAACACATTTACTTTTTTTTTTTTTTTTACTTTTTTTTTTTCTTTTCTGCCATTTTATAGGCAAATCAATTCATCATTGATTAATAATCCGCTGACTACAATAGTTCCACCCTACTTTTAAGCACTGAGAATACGGATGACCGCAATTACAAACAGTTGTCCTGTTTCCATTCGCTGCTGTTGCATCCTGAGAGAGAGAGAGAGAGAGAGATGTGGGGATCGAGTGACACATTTTCTGGCATGTGTGAGTATAAAGGGGGCAAATGAGGTGAGGATAGGAGTTGAGTGTTAGGATTCACCCATGGGCTAAGGTGGGTGCGGGGGGGGGAGAGAGACAGACTGTGTGGAAAGATATGTAAGGTATCCATCTTTAAGGCTGAATCAGAGGATTGCAGGCTACTCTACCCCCAGGCATGAAGGCTGACAGTATGTAGGCCGTACGCCCACCGGGACGCCGGCGTCTCCCTCTGTACGCCCACCTCCTATGGATGGTACACCTACACCTACAGCGTATTAATCACACACTTAAGCACTGTCAGACAGTTTTCTCAGAAGTCATGCTGTAATGGCGTGCCCCTCGAAGTCGTCTGTCTCTGTTTGCCTAACTGTCTCCATGACTCGAAAATCCCTTCTTTTTTGTCACGATGAAAGGGGGGGGAAATGATGGATTGCGAATTTAGAAGGGGTAAAAAGAGAAGCCAAATGTTTACTCTTCCCTGCCTTTATTCTTCTCTCTCTGTAGCTCCGTCTCTTTATTTGTCCATGTGGATGCGTTTCAGGCAGTGTGGGGTTTTTTTGTGTTTTTTTGTGTGGATATGAGTTAACTGTAAGGGGGAAAAAAGGTGTTTCAATTCAAAATGTCAGAGTCTCTCTCGTATGCTTTCTGTCTCTCTAAGCGTGATGGATTTCCTCAATTCCACTCTTTCTTTTATGTCAGAATCTCTCCTCTGCTAAAACCCGGAGCCTTAATCCCAAACAGTGCGGCGTGTCACTGGGAAAAAAGGGAGTCGAGGAGACGGGGAGCTTTTTGAGAAACCTCCGACGAATGACTGATGCTTTTTTTGAAAACGAGCGAGTGTTTTTCCCAAAAGAAGATGCAATCTCTGGACTTAACTTGACACAAAAGGCCCAGGGCTCCTTTTTTTTTTTTTTTTTTGAATAGATCATTATAACAAGAAGCTCCTCTCTTGACTTCGTAATGAGGCTTTTCGGGAAGCTGCTCTTTAGCTGCAGACTGAGGGGTGGAGACGGGGCGAGGATCGAAGCCAGTTTCCCAGAGGTTTACTGACTCCTGACTTCAAAGGCCGAAAACAGTCGCACTGTCACTGCCGCGAGAGGAGCCAAATCCTGAAGGATCAGGAGTGTGTGTGTGTGAGTGTGTGTGTGTGTGTGCATTTGCAGTCCTGGGGAATTACACCTCGAAACTGTCGATGTGAAAGGGGCTACTTAAGGCAAGATGGCAAGTATACAGTGACGTCGGCTTGTTGCTCTCGTTGCTTTCCGGGAATTTAAATTGCAGAGATGTTCAGGCATCAATACTGATTACGTGATGGCAGTTTCATCCGTCGCAAAACAGGCGCTAATTGGTCAGCCAGAGGAGGAAAATGCAACTTAATGCAATAAAGAGGGGGCTGAAAGCATTCTAATGCGGTTTGATTGACAGTGTTACATCACCGTATTTATCCAGCTCGCTCATCTGACACTTGACTGTGAAGTTGCCGCCTCTTTTCAAGCATCCATACGTGATGCACGCTCAACTCGGCCAGCACAGTTTGCCTACTCTTAATTTTTGTCCTTGAACCCGTGTGGGCGGTTTGCGTGGGAGTCACGGTTCCTCTCTCGCACCAAACCGAGCAAGTGTCGGCGACCGAACGCCAGTGCATCCTGCGGGGCGGGTGCGCATACGTGTGTGCGCGTAACGGCAAACAGATGTGAGACACGGAAGACCTGGCAGAGCACCGACGGGATGACTGTGTGTCTGCCTCGTCTGCCAGGAGCTCAGTAACGCTGACTGGAAAAGTTTGGAATCACGGGCGCTCACTGCCTGCTCATGTTATGTGGAAACACACACACACACACACACACACACACACACACACACACACACACACACACACACACACACCACACACA
>OMLP01023103.1:17675-47679 GCA_900302685.1 Spondyliosoma cantharus | reverse complement strand
CAGCCTCCAGTGAAGAACGACCAGGTACACCTTCTAGTATGTTATATATATATATAAACCTTATACAATCCTAATATCGTTAATTATAATGTGTTTGAGAAAGTTTTACATAAAGACACTAATCAACGTTACATTTAGCCGAACTGTTCTGAGTCAGCTAGCTAACCACCTGCCAGTTAACGTCCGCTTAGAGCACCGACAAGAAACGGTTAAACATTTAAACTGACCATGTTTGACACATGACAGGAGGAGAATACATCCACCATGTTGTTTCTAAGCTAATAGTTTTATAATGTTCAGTAACAGGTTTCACTTCATAGAGACAGTTTACATTAAATATATTTTAAGAGAACCAGACTGTTCGTCATCACCGGCGGCGTGTATGGAACACCTGCTGATTGGTCGAACAGAACCGCGCGTGGAGCAAGCTGCGCAGCTGGCACTAGAACACGCACACGCCTGCACGCGCACAGTGGAGTGGCGGGAAAATGTTCTTTGTTTTTTCAAAAGTGCCATGACTTTTCTACAAAAAGAAATCATGTCAGATTCAGTTCCTGTCGGTCAGTTCGGCAGGAACAATCGTTATGTCTTCCTTCAGCCGCGTTTCCGGTGATGTAATGCACAGTTCTCAGCCCAGCATTCTCAAACGATCGTGCTAATGGTCAACATACCACTGTAAGGTTAGTTTAAGGCCAATACATAGCTGCAACTTCATTATTGTGTGTACTTTTAGACAACACGACAGCTAACACCTAAATCCTGCTAGCCAAGAACGATTGACTGAGCGAACTAGAACGCCAGGAGAGGAATCAGTGAATGAACGAGAATTACTATATTTTCTTGCCATTTCACATTTAGATAAAGACTTTACTGTAAATGGATGGTAGAGAATCGGCCTCCCTAATGCTAAAACATCCGTCTTAAATTGAATAAAATCATCTCCAGGAAGATTAAAATACTATACTATACGCTTTGTCTTATCTTTTTTTCCAGATTCTCCAAACGTTGCTTGATTTGGCCCGACTACGCCTCTTCCTGTTATCCACTTTCCATTTCATTGGCCCAGCAACTTCGCCCCCGTCCAAATGTTCAACATGCCCCGGGCACCGGCTGTGCCTGCCGGGCTTTACAATAATGCCCTGTGTGGACCCCAAATGTTCCCCCACTTTCAGTCAGGTCCTCTGCATTATCTACCTCTACCACGGCCTGGACTTCCCGCTGTAAGTGACTGTTGTCTTCAAATACTACAGGCAGGGTGTATTAGAAACAAAAACTGCTATTAAATCCTAGTAAAAATGTGTTTGTTTAATATGTCAGGATGGCAGACAGATCTTCTTCGCCCTCCAACCACCTCCACCTCCACCACCAGAGCCCCACCAGGAGGAGCTCATGGATCCACAGCCTCCTCTGCCCGGCGATGAAATTATAGAACTGGATTAGTTGTTACTTGTTGGTACTTTGTTGTACAAAACTATGTTGACATGCCGTTGGCATGGGGATTAAACTTTTGGCTATTTTCATTTCTATCTTTTGTGCCTTGACTGAATTTTCAACATACTAATGTATGGTTTTATTAAGCTGTTTGATTCGATTTGTTATCTCAAGTTCCAGAGAAGACAAGCTTTGTTTGCCCAAGATGACGAGATAAATTATTCCATTATCACAAGAAAACTAAATATGTTTTTCTCCTATTCCTTAAAGCTGAATGAACATTTGTTATCTCCTGATAATGAAATCAACAACGGAGAAAAAAAAAAGGAGTAAACGATAACCTTTTTTTTTCTTGACTGATTATGAAGAAGTTTGTCTTACAGGAGCTGATTTCAGGTGAAAAGCTAAGCCACAGGTAACTCAGTGTGCAGAGAGGGAAATTAAAAACCTCACTTGCTGATACTGAACAAGCCTATAGTGGTTTGAATTTTGTTAAATGAATTAAGATTGTACTTCTTCCTCTGCTGGTAACCATGTTAAACCTACATGTGAATGCAGAGCCGGCAGTATTATATCAAACTGACCCTGTGCTGCTTCATGGCTCGCTACAGATATTTGTCACCAGAGTGTTGCAGCTTTTTCTGGAAATTCCCTGAGGAGGAGGCGTTACAGCGTGACACCACACCACACCCTCCGGCTTCTTCACGCTGGTGGCGTTTTCATCAGATGGATTCATGCTGGCATCAGCAACTTCAAGGGGTTGACTAAAGTGCAGCTACAGGAAGCGACCAAACGGATCAATGCAGCTCCCTTCCTCCGTCTTTGTTTCTCGTTTTTCTTTGTC
The DNA here is from genome assembly GCA_900302685.1 of Spondyliosoma cantharus. Taxonomy (NCBI): domain Eukaryota; kingdom Metazoa; phylum Chordata; class Actinopteri; order Spariformes; family Sparidae; genus Spondyliosoma; species Spondyliosoma cantharus. The sequence goes on along the minus strand of OMLP01023103.1, from coordinate 45,404 downwards.
TCCATATTCCAGTAAACGTCTTTGTTAGTTTTAATGAACACTGTCATCGCCTGCAGGATCATCAGTTTAAGGGTTTCACAGGAACATTAGTCCGTTAAAGGATTAGTTCAACCAAAAATGAAAATGCAGTCATTAACCACTCTCCCCCAAATCTGAGGCTTCGCAGCAAAAGCAGTGCAGAATTCTCCTGAACAACTGGAGCAGACGGGGACTCGTTTAAAACATCAGAAGCCCCGAGATCCCAAACTGAGTTGAAAAGATGTGATCATGTACACGCTCAACATAATGAAGGACATTGTGCGCTTCGGTGCTTCAGTGACTATTTCTGCTTAAAAACAATATCATTCGTAATATAAAAATAGGGATGACGTGACAGGAAGTCACTGAAGCGACTGAAGTCAAAAACAAATGACCTCTTAACCAGAGCAGGAAGAAACACATCCTGCTGCCAGTCGGCACGGTATTACAGAGAAATCATAACAAGGGGAATTTAATACCTCGCTGCCAAGTGCAGACATGAAGATCCATAGACACAAGTCAGACAGACAGACAGAAAGAAAATGCTAAAACTGTCCTTTTCTGAATGATACATACAGATTTATCACATGTATCATTCTTAATAATCAATGGCATTTTGTACCCACTTGAAAACGTGCCTCAGTCTTCATCTCTGAGCCAAGATCTCCTTTAATCCAGTTTAAGAGACCTCACAATTATTTTTCGTGTCTAACCAATGTGGGTCATGATGTTCCCTTTGAGAAAAAAGGAGTCAGGGCAGGAATTCAGAGTAGGCGCAGCAACCTTTGATGTAAAATCAGGTAAAAAGGGTTCACATCTGGGCAACAGATTCACTGGTCACAGTTCTGAGAGTGCTGTTGTTCAACTGATGATGAAAATACAAAAGAAGGAACTCAACACAGACTCAACACAGCCTGCAGCAGGTAAGCAGTAGTATTTGCATTAATTCTGCAGAACAAGTTCAACACTGCTAACACCTGATGCTTCTTTGTTGACACGAGAATCTAAAGAGGATTTAAGTCTTTAGGTTAATTATCATACCATCCTGTCAATCACTCCTCTCACGCATGCTCGCTCATTATTCCAACTGTCATTATCTGGAGTCTCAGTTGAGTTATCAGCTGTTCACATCAGCCAGTCACATCAGTTTTAAAGATGGAAGCCCTGAGGGGCAAGAAAATACTTTTGTTTAATTCTGGTGATCCATTTTCTCTCCTGTGTCTGACTTGTAAATTGGTGGAAAAGTTTTTGCCAGGATAATCTTTCTAAATGCCTTTCTTCTTTGACATTCCTTTTTTCCGGTTGTAAAAACAGGTGAGAAACAGTGAAAACATTTCCTGAGAATTATTTTTTTTCCAAGTGTGAAACCAAGTTGAAAACTTTTTTTCAGGACAATCTTTCTTTTTTTTTTTTTTTCAGGATAATTTTTAAATTCAGGAGATTTAATTTAACCGTGTGAAACTGAGTGAAAATAAATCTCAAGGAGGATATTTGTTTTTATTCTTGGTGCTTGACAAAGCGAGTGATAAAAATGTTTTCAAGATATTTTTTTTTTCAGTTGTGAAAATATTTTTTGGGTGTTTTTCTTTTTCCTTTTTTCATGCAAGTGACAAAAATATTTTCAGGAGAGCTTGTGGGGACTTTTTTGTCCATAAAAAAATCTTTGTCCTGGAAATTTTTTCTCCCACTTGTGTAAAAGCAAGGAGCCATTTTGGTCACTCGTTTTCACACATGAAAAAAACTTTTTTTTATTCAAGAAAATATTATTTTGTTCACTCGCTATTTACACATGAAACCCTGAGAAATTACCTTCCCCCTAAAACTTGGTTTCACAACCGAAAACGGAGAAATATGTCTACTGAAATTCTTGACACATGAAAAAAATTTAAATTCTCTGGAAAAAAAAAGCTTTCCAAAAAAAAGAAAAAAAAAATGTATCACCATTTTTTTTGGTCACTCACATGAAAAAACACCCAAAACAATTTCATTCAGTTTCACTAATTGTATTGAAAAAACAAAAACATCCCCTCCACCCTCCAAAGTTTTTCACTTGGTTTCACAACCCCCCAAAAAAGGTTTCTGAATTTCTTTCACCGTTTCTCACCAAAAATTATTTTTCCTCAAAACATTCTTGTCACTTGTTTTTTCACATGAAAGAAAAGTTCTCAAAAGATATTCTCCTGAAATTTTTGTTTCACTCAGTTTCACACAAGGAAAAAATTATCCTGAAAAAAAAAACACAAATAAAAACATCCAGAATTTCCACCATTTTTATCACTCGCTTTCACACATGAAAAAAGAGAGGAGGAGGAGAGAAAACAACTTAGATCAGACTCGATGGAAAATGGATCACCCAGAAGAAAAAAAAAGAAACTTGACGTCTCACCTGCTATAAGAACCCTCATCTTCATTCCCTCGTCTCTCCTGATCGAAATGTGTGATGAGAGCATCGGCACACCTCTCACCTGCCTCGGCTCTCGCCTTCCTGTGAGAGGATCTCTCAGTTTGTTTGCATGCTTGTTTAAACTCCGTAATGTGAGTGAAAAGAAAGCAAAGAGAGAGTTCCTGAGTGGGATCTGGATTTCTAGAACAGCCTGAAATAGCAGCACAAACAGTGACTTTCACAAAAGACTGCACAGAATATTTTCACTACCTGCAGCAACAGGGTTACATTTAGTTCCGTCCAGATTCCAGGTGAAACACTCATGTTTCAAATAAAAACACCAGGCAGGTCTGGTGCTCTGGATGAGAGAGATTTCAATCTTAAAACTCTGTTTGTGTCCGCTTCTAATATTTACAAGCTGCACAGACGAGGCACAGTCTTGAAATCAGTCATCAGGGGGATAATTCTTTTTTAAAATTTCTGCGGTGTGCTCAAAGATTTCCATTTAACACGACTGATAAAGACGACATGTCAACGCAGGCATTCACCGCATGTCTGGCTGGCACATGTGGGTGGTTATGAGGAAAGTAATCACTTTTCCTCGGAACTGCTTCAACAGAAGGCATCTTATCACAGCGGACGCATTAGCAGCTCAGATGAACTGCTTTTTAACTCGACCGTGACTGAGGCTTTTGTTAGACTCCAAAATATTTGGCAGGAAGTCACGAAAGATCTGAAGCCAATGCCGAAGTGCCTTAAACCTGCATTTTCGCTCATGGCAAGCAGGGGCAACTCCACAAGCTTATGAGAGAATGACCCGACTTAATTTGAATGATTTATTACCTCAGTAAAACATCTCCTGAGGAGTTTATGGTCTCAAATGCTGGATAACAGTCTTCTTCAGTACAGCATGATGTTCATTTTGTAAATTAAGCCCCCATTTAGAGTAAAACAGACCATAAAGCAGGGGATGCTCGAGGGCATGGCGACCTTGTGAGAGACTACGACAGGTTCTGTGTCAGATCCAATCAGGATGTCTTCCCCGGGTTCACTCTCTGGTTGATGATGACCACAGACGAGAGCAACTGTGCGTCACATTTCCTGTCGGCTTTGGCTGGCAACAAACAGAAAACAGCTAGTAAGAGACATGCCTAAAAGCTGCTTTTGTTGCATTTCTCAAATCCCAACGGTTGGGATTTTATCTACTTCCCTAAAGAACGAAGGACAGCAAACAAACAGGTCTGTGGCTACAGGTCGTCCACAGAGAGAATGATTAACTGTTAAACCCGACCAGTGAATACCAATGATTGTGCCTGCAGATCGAAATGAATTAAAAAAAAGCCTTTGTTAGGTTGTAACTACAGTCTCTACTGTGATAAAGTAAGGCCCTACGATAAAACACCCGCTTTTAGAACGGAGATTGGTTTACCAGTCCGTCCGCTCGACAGACCGCCAGCAGCAGCAGAGGCTGTTTTAATGATAAAAATACACATAAATTGAGCCGAGCTACCTTCTCGTAATGAATCTTGTAAACCCCATAAAGCGATGTTGGAAGTGTAGTAAACGATCTGCTTAACTAAGCACAAGCGGCTGCAGAACAGAGACAGAGCGATGTGATTAGTTTAAAACAGCGACATAAAGAGTCTTACTGACAGAAAAGACGACAGACGACAGAACCACGACTTTCAAAAAGGTAAGTTGTGTGTCAGGTTAGTCCACTTCGATGAAGAGAGTGACTGAAAGGACACTCATCATCCGCTATTTCTTTAACTTTTTCTATATAATGACGCCGAGCATAGATCGACCACATCATGACATGATCGTTTGCCTTGAATTGGTTGACAAAAGGTAGAAAAAGTCAAATGGCATCAATAATATATGTTATTATCTGTACAGACGCAAAAAAAACAACAACAAATGAGTGAGAACTAACTGTCTACTTTAACACAACACTTGAGAAAACACACCTTTCCATCAGTACCAAGGTTACATCACAACCTCTCATCTATCAACGCGGAGAGCAAACCACTTCAGAGGATGAATATATTTCAACGGGCAGGAAAGGTGAAGGATTTGGTTTAAAAGCTTACCGGAACGCTTACAAATGACCTATTGGATACACACCCTACAGAAACATGCCAACACAAGCTCAAAAGCATGAGTGAGATGGGATCCTCTTCAGAATCTCCACCCTGATACTCAAAATGTGATGCGACTGGATTGGATGACATTGACAGTGGACGTTAAAAGCTTTATGTGCAACGGTCACTTTTGTTCTCTCTGCTTTCTTAATCAGTGCAAAAACCTCTGAGTGACACATTTCTTGGAGTCCAATTTCTTGTTTTTTTTTTTTTTTACAACCTGGGAATGAAATGCAACAGTCAACTTGTCTGTCTCAGGAATTGCTGACACCAAGAAACGCCCTGAACTGCGAAATAATGAAGTAATTAGAAAATACAAGTGGAAGGTGTGACACCGCCACACACCTTTAGTGGGTCATAACGGTGATGATTGAGACGGATTATTATCCTACATGTAGAACCTTCAAAGTTCCAAAAAAAGTGGCGAATGGAGTTTTGACATGTTGCAGCAACAACACAGCCTCTGAGAAGATGGAGGCCAGTTCGACGACAGGACTGAGGCGGTTTTCTTGCCAGCTGGCTCTTCGGCTACTGACAAAGCAAGCCCGCTTGTACCGTTAACAAGCCGACTCCCTCGCAGCTACTCCGTTACCAGTTATTCTAGCAACAGAGGTCGGCTGTGATTCCCCTGGTCTGCATGTCAAAGCGTCCTCGGGCAAGATACTGAACCCCAAACTGCTCCTGATGTGCTGGTCGGCACCTCGCATGGCAGCCGCCGCCGCCACCATCAAAAGCATCTGCTTTAATGCCCTAAATGTGAAGCTACCGGCATCTGTCCATCAGGAAACTCTATAAATCACCACATTACTGTCACAGTCCAGGTCAGGAGCTGATCTTTGGGAGGCTGCTGGTAGTTAGCAGCGACGCATCTGTCCAAAGCTGAGGATGTCCAAAATGAGATCCAGCTTCCCCCCAAAACACGTCATCAACTTATGCAGTTGTGTTTTTGTACCGTAATCTGTGAAGCCGGATCCCCCGAAACTCCTCACGCTGGCGGTGACCCACTTTTTATACGTCCATGGCAGCCTAGGAAAAAACATTGAGAGCGTTTATTGGATGCAAAAAACTAGTGTAGGCCACTGAGTGCAGGATGAGTCATCAACATTTGTTAGTGTTTTCAAGAGAGATACAAACTCTAAAATATGATTAGGAGCGACCTGATACGGGCGCATAAGTGAGATACGGAGCACGACACACATGATAAAAACACAAAAAAGGGAACTTTAACATGTTTTTACACATTCAAAACTAAGAGTTATTGTCTTTATTTGTCGGCAGGAGTGAACCTGTGATTTGAGGATATACGACAGTAATCTGTTCCAGGAACCCAGGAAGTGTTTTGGTTGCAGAGTGCTAACTTTGAGACAGAATTATTGAGCCTCAATCAAACTCAAAGCTTGACAACAAAGGTTAACTGCTGGCTCAAAGAGCTTTAGCGGTTCTTAGCTGACTGATGAAGGTTTATGTGTATTTTATTGCATTTCCACATCTTTTGTGTGTTGTGGTTTTATGACCACTGACAGCTGTAATTACACTCCAATAAAAGAGTTAAAAAGGATCAATAGCTATAAACTCTCTGTGCAGCGTGTCAGTTTCACACTTTGTATTGTAGCTATGTTAAACAGGATTGTTCCTGTTGAAATTAATTTAAATAACTATTAATATTAATATTATTAAAGAGATCTGTTAGATCAATCTGTTGGATTGCAGTATAATGGAATTCCGCACCTTTTCTCTCCCGTCAAACAAACAGGATTCTGTGCACGATCTGAATCGTTTCACACACATTAAGAAACGGTAATTAAAGGTCAAGAGAAATTATCGTATTTAGCCTCTGAATCCACCGTGATCTGCTAATGAGTCGATAAATCCATAATTGTTCGACACTTGAAGGTTGCATGAATCAGCCAGTCTTACGCCGCTGAGAAACAGTTTGAGAGTTTGCCAAAGCAATAAATGTTTCAACTGGTGTCTGGAAAAAAGAAAACGATAGTCATCAGACAAGTTGATGTGATGCAAAGATAATCAGCCGTCTTCCACAGAATCTGACAAGGAAAGCTCATTTCAACAATGGACGTCTCGTTTGCCGAAGAAGACACACCTCATGTCAGCGCTACTGTCATTTCCACTTCTTGGCTTCTATGCATGGATGCATCTGTGATTATGTTATTACTGTGGTATTAGCAGTACATACAATGTGGAAGTGGTAACTTCTCTTTTTGACGGTTAAACACGTGTTGTTATAGTTATAGTTTGGAAAATGAAAAGTAATCCCATTCTGTATATGTTCAGATCAAATCTCAGTTTTTATATTCAATTTACTTGTGTATCAGACTTTCTACCATGTGGGATTCATATATTAACTGTTTGGGATTTATATCAGTTACATATGCATTAAAATTGTACATGCATGCTTGGAGGGATGCATCTAATACACTGAGGTGTACAACACAAGACATTGTGAACAAGAACAAGACATTATGTGCAAACCGACGACAAGCTCCTACGTGATGGATTGTCAGAGCCGACAGCGGCCCTGGAGGCAGAAATGAGCAGATTAATGTCAAACTGCAGTGACTTCAGAGGCGCTCTTCAAACAATTTGCATACTTTTTCTATCAATTTTCATTGTCAGCTGTTTCTGAGATAAGATCAGCCTTTATTGATCCCCCAGAGAGGAACGGTCGGTGTGATTACAGCAGCATGAGGATCAAATCAAATCAATTCTATTCATATAGCCAAAAATCACAATCACATTGCCTCCAGTGGGCTTTACAATCTGTACAGTGAACGACATCCTCTGTGCTAAGCCCCTCGATTCAAGTGAGGAAAAACTTGCCATGTTGATGAGAAAAAAAGCCTTTTAACAGGGGAAAATAAAGATGGAAGAGCCACAGAGGAGGGATCGCTCTCCCAGAACGGACAGATATTAGTCAGGAGAAATGGGTTTCTTCCGCCAAGTGCCTGCTCATGAGGGAAATGTTGTCTCTCTGTAAATAAATAAATTCAGGAGTATGTTGTAGACCTGCTAAAAGTGTCATGAGATTACTTTTGCTGTGCGTGGGCACCATAGAAATAAAGATCGATTGATTGAGAAATCATGAAATAAATCAGAAGAAAGTGTATAAAATAAGCAAATAATGACATAGAAACTACACGGAGCATTTACACTCAAATTTACAATAGCAATAAAGCAACATCTGGGTTAAGTGTCACTTGTGTTGGAACAATCATGTGCTGTTGTCAGCTATCTTGTCCTCCTGTGGGAAGTGTCACCTTACTGATGGTGAGATAGAACAAAAATGAAAAGTAAATCTTGACAAAGATTAGATTTTATCGATGGGTTGGACACTCATTCTTCTGCAGGGCGCATCTGATATGTGTAATCAAACCCTGAGTAAACAGCTTTCTGCATGTGAAGAGAGATGCTGGGTGTGCCTGAGATAACTAAGGCTGATAAAAACCTGTCCAGTGTGGTCCTGGAATGTGAAGCACACCGCATATTGTTTGAGTTTACGGTGATCAGCAGGTAACTAAACATTACTGATTGGAAGCTAAATTATTAACAGCAACAATCTACAGACCGGGTGTGTGATGTCAATTTACAATCGTTTTCTTTGACACATGTGCGTGAACGTCTGTGTTCTTTAATCTCTCTCAGACAGAGTCGCTTCTCTGTGCAGCCAGATCTTGACTGGTTGTCACCTGTTCAAAGGGGTGAGTTTTTGATTAGGAATCAGGTTTAGGATTAAAGGATAAATTCACCCAAAAAATGTCAAATGTAGTCATTGGCTACTCACCCCATAGCTGATTGGAAAGTGGAGCTTCCCTCAAACAACTGACGTGGATAAAATGTAAAAAAGCAAATCAACAATAGCTGAAAAACTACGTAAAATTATTGCATTCAGCTTGTTCGTACATGAGGTACATGCTAATGCTTTGAGCTTCGCAGCTACAGTGGAAGTTTTAAAACGGTTTCAATTAAATGTTTTCAAATCAATTTGGGATCTCAGGGCTTCTGGAGAGTTGGATTACACCGGACAAGCTGTACGACGCTTTTATTCAGTGTTTTTATTACATTTTAAAACTTCTTCAGTTGTTTAGGAGAACGCTGCAACTCTGTTTTGCTGTGAAGCTCCAGAAATCCAGCGTGGAGTACGAAACTTAACCCGCATGAGGGTGAGTAGATAATGCATGGATTTTCTTATTTGGGTCAACTCATCCTTTAAAACAACATCATAAGGATTAGATAAGGGGCAAGCTTAACAGTGGAGAGCTTGGTGAGGAAAGTATGTTGTAAACGCAGTGTTTATTAATTTGAATAATGAGAACAGAAACACATAATCTTGGCGATTAGGTTTCAGATGCTTCTTCAGAGAAGTGGACACATTACTGATGTGAGGCAGTCAGGAGCTGAGCTGGGTGCGGTGCTGACAATAATGGACAATGGGGACGGTGTTGGAAAAACATTCCTGGCCCGGAGTTTCAGGCCGACTTGGAACAGATTGAGCAATATCCTGCATGACCTTCAGCGGAAATAAAGGAAGAAATCCTTTGCTCATAAGTGGCCGATGAAAAACTTATGACTTGTGGGTAAAGTTGAGTTCGCTGAAATGAAAGGAGTTACTTTAAAAAATGTTGATGTATCCCAGTTGGAATTGTGGTACTTTCTGTTTCTAAAAATAACACGGTCTGGGTATTTAGTGTTTTTAGCAGCACAGCGAGGTAAAGTTGACCACTTGAATCATGATCAGATGCCTCAATGTGTCTTTATTGCATCAGAAATCAAACCTGTCCCGGTTGCCCTCAAGTAAAAGCATCTGTTCTCATCATAAAACTCTGCTCGTTTTCACACTTGCCCAACCTGCTGCAGAAAGTAGTCCCCCCCTTCTCCAGCTGAACGCCTGACAGTTGCTGTCAACACTTTCAGACTGCCTGAACAACACTTCTGGGAAGTTACTGGTTTGTAATTAAAGTCATGTTAATGGAGTGCACTGTCAACAACAGTCCCACACATCAAAAGCACCGCATCAGTTTTTATACATTTAGCAACACATATGATGAAGAGAAAGAAGTTCAAGGGTCAGTGGTGGAAATCTCCCTCTATAAAATGGGACAACCCAAACCAGACTGTGTCCGAGGGAGTGGCAACTGAGCTCAAAGCTGAACTTGAGAGCCCGACACAGTCAGTCTGAACAGAATAAATGTTTACTGCTAACAGCAAAGTAACAAACAGCCTCTCTGTTGTCACATAAATAACAAACCCAAACACCTCACAGGACAGTAGGTGCATCAATTACTATCAGTTATTAATTAATATCACTTATCTCTACCCTTAATTTCCACTAAAACAGCCTAAAGCACCATGTCAGTTTATACATTTTGGGTCCAGACGGATATAAATGGGGTATATAAATTCTTAAGACTTAATCAAAACCCGCCCTAACCTGTGTTTTACAGTTCAGTGGGAGCTGGAATCAAATAGTGAAAGTGAAAGCGATGTGCAAACAGATTGTTCAACTACCAACATGTTCAGAGATATCACATGACAGCACACTTAAACAAAGCCAGTGTGACCCAACACTTTAAAGTTGTATTTATTCACAATTACTTAAAAATAAATATATAATAAATAGCGTCACATGTTAGTCAAACGGCATGTGATAAGGAGCAACGCACTGGACTTAAAGGCATATTGTGCAGGATTAGCTGGTGCTGGGTTTTGTTCTGAGGTTGTTAAATACAAACGTTTCAGGTTGGCGAGCCACCAACCCAAAGCGTCGCTGTTTGCGATCAAATATCTTTTTGCAGAACTGCTGACGCCCAGACGACTTGGCAGAAACAGAAGCTGAAGTCATTGATAAGTGATGATTGACGGGGATTATTTTTGTATCAGTCTACACATTTTTTAGGAAGATTCTTCATAATATACTGTCCAGACCAAAAGTCCAAAAGTCCTGACTTAGACCCCATCGAGACCCTGTGGACTGCGCTGAAGAAACAAGTGTCAAGCTAACAAACTTAGCTGAACGTCCCTGATTCTGTCACGAAGAGTTGTTCAAAATTCAGCCAGAGGACGACCAGAAACCTGTGGATGGCTACACAAAGCACCTAAATGAGGTGAAAATGACCAAAGGACGTTTATCCAAATATCAGAATTACTGTCTTTACACCGATCAGCCACAACATTAAAACCACTGACAGGTGACGTGATTAACATTCATCATCTCATCACAATGCGATGTTCTGTTGGTAAACCTCGGGTGCTGGCCTTCATGTGAATGCCACTTAACATGAACCACCCATCCTAACACTACTGCTGTGGACCACGTACACCCCCTCATCACATGAACACTGCCCGATGGCCCCCGAGCAGGACAATGTGCCCTGACACACCACTATAATGTGCAGAAGGTGTCGACCAGGCCTCCAAATTCCCCCGATACCAATCTGATGGAGCACCTGTAAGACGTGCTGGAGCAGGTCTGATCCGTGGAGGCCCCACCCTCCAACACACAGGACCCAGAGGATCCACTATAAAACGCCCTGGTGCCAGACAGCACAGGACGCCTTCAGAGGTCTCAAGTCAATGTCTCGACAGGTCAGAGCTGTTTCGGCTCCACAAGGGGAACCTTCACAATATTAGGCAGGTGGTCATAATGTTATGCCTGATCCTTGTATATAGATTTGGTCATATTTTCATATAAAATCCTAAGATTTATAATAAATGACTGTTTTTTCATAGACAAATGAGAGCTGTTGAAATCACTGGACTGCCGTGACATGCGTGTTCTTTACAAGTGTATGTAAACTTTTGACCACGACTGTACCTTTAAAGATGCTCTTTGTAAGAGAAATACAAAGAAAATTGGCATTTTTGTAGGATTGTCGGCCCACACGGTTTCTGACTGCATCACCGCTGTCCTTAATACAAGTACCAGGTCTGTAACAGCTTGTCAGACGGGATGTAGGTGCTAACTACAAACTCATTACATCGTGTTGAAAACTTTTATGTTGTCGTTTTGCCAACATTTAAAAGTTAACTTACAATCAATTTTGCCCTTTAGACATAAAACAGAACTGTAAGCCCGGTGTTAAGATGTCTTAAGAATTTATCAATCTGGTTCCAAGGTAGACAAAGATGTGTTCGTACACGCCATCAAAACCTCCCCTGTCCTCCCCTCTACACCCTCTGCACAGGTTAACCAGAAATGGTTTGGCCTGATTGGGTTTCAGGTTACGTCACCGAGAAATAAATCATCAGACTGTTTTTTCACCTTTTAGTATCTGTGTCATCATCCTAGTTCTGGTGCAACATTTTTCAGTTGGAAACATGACTGATGCAGAACTTGTCTCTAACTTTAATTAGTAATGAAATATGTCATGACATTTACAATAAAGTTGCCGATAGCAAACTTCAGTTATCTCAAATCATTTCATTAAAACATGGCATCAAGGCCCAGAAAACACAACTCGCAGCGACTGAAGAAGCTCACGGATTATTTTAATGAACCTTTTCGGAGAACAAACCTGTATTACTTCAAGCCATAACTCTCACTGTGTTTGAACATCATGATCACCTGTTGTCACTTTCCCCCGAAGCAACGTGTCTCCAAACTGTTCCCGCTTGCAAATCAGTCATCAATCAATGTACGAGTTCAATATCGTCATGACCGGGTTGACTAATGTCTTTGCATCTGGTTTATGTCTCTAATAACAGCTGTTTTCCATTCAGGTTGTCTGTTTTGTGACGCAGTAGATTTTTGATTGCTAACGAAGACACAAACCCCCCCCTCGGCCTCGGCCTCTGCCCGACTCCCCCGACCTGGTGAGTCTCTGCTAATCGCACTTGAAAACCTGCCAAACCTGAAGGAATTTCACACACAAAGACAAAGCTCCCTGTAAACTCCAGGGCATCCGGCTACGCTTGTCACAAACCGGCTGGTTAGATAAGGGAGATAATCATCACCGCTAACTTTCAGTAAACTGTGAGGGGACAAATCATTTACTGTACATCGACATATAGACAAAGAGAGAATAATCTTTAAGATTTACATTTGATTGTGGTTTTATATTCTGCACACATACAGGACAGTTAGATAGGAATTAGCTCGCTGTTATTGTGTAAGAGCACAATAGACCAGTTTTGAGGAAGTCTAATGGAATTCCTGGCATCCTGAGCACAGTGCACAGAGATCTCCGGCCGTTACTCCCTCCTGGTCTGATTAGAGGAGGCTGTTCCTCAGAAGGGGAGGGACTTAACAGCTGGACCTGCTGTATATCTGACCGTGAGCACAGAGGAATACGTCTGAGATGTTGGGAACTCCCCAATACCTCTGATACCAGCTGAGGCCGACTGCTGACCGCTGCTGAAGAGAGTGGGACTCTCCACAAAACTTCAGGTAAGAGATTTTAATTTTGTTTGTTTCTAAGCTCTAAAAGAAAAGAACAAGGCGCTTCAAGGAAAGGCTTTTAGTGGACGTGTTGTTTAATCCAGACTATAACCACATGTGTTAAACTGTGGTTTGTTTGCTGCTGTGTGGCTCATGTGGAAGAGACAGTGGTGTGAAAGCAACAAGTGAAGAATAAGCTCTGTCCTGCTGCGCTGTCGACCAACACCCTTCTGATAAAAAGGGAAAGCAAACATTCCTCACTGATTACCTTTGACCGCACTTGTAAAAATAACGTTTTGCACAAAGTAGGCTTTACGTGCGACAAGTCTGAACACGGTGTCTACATCACCAGGCTTTTGTCACAGATAATGATGATCATATATTTCCACAGGTGTTGAAACTATTAAGCAACTCTAACACAATACTCCATTACCTCATTCATTCCAGCTTTTGGTAGGACTTTCTGATAACCACAATTAATGAAAGGTACATTTATAGTTAATCAAACTTTAGTTAAGATTTCTTTCACTGATAAACAGTCATTAAGTCAGCTGCCAGCCAAACAACCAACTACTTTATTTATTGATTCTATTAAGATAGTTTTGATTATCAAGTTGTGATTGTGCACATGCTCCTGCTGAGTAGACAGCGGAGAGTTTTATACAGTGTTTGACAAATATCAGCAAAGTAATTGGTGACAAAGCTCAATAAGATTACAGATAAGGTATTGATTACACAGATCCTGGACATCCTCTACGAAAGCTCTTAAAGGTGATGGGAACATATTATTTCCTCCGTGTTCCTGTGATAAGAAGTGAAATTTTGTCAAGATCAAAAGTTAGTTGTGTCATTATCACGAGCTAACAAATGTTGTGTTCCTGTTTCTCGTGGGTCTCAAGAAAACAATCTCTTTATCTCGAGGAAACAAACATTTTTTTATTCCATGATAACGGCATAAATGACTCCTTATCTCGAGAAAACAAATAAGATTTTGCGTGTTATCACAGGATATAACTGATTCATTACCTGTTAAAAAAAGTAGTCAGTAACCTAATCCAAGTATTACAATATTAATGTGATGTAACTTGATTACTCTGTAACATATTCCAATTGATGATGATTGAGGTTGATTATTATTTTTGAATTAAAGTGTTAGTATCCCCTTTTTTTACTGAATGTATTTGTAATCTAATTACATCTTTTTTATTGTTACTGTAACAGAATACAGTGATCTTTTTTTTGTATCCAAATTATGTAATCCTGTTACGTGTATTCTGTTGTTCCGCGAGCCTGATCCTTTATTAATTAAAACAAGCAACATAATAGGGAAACGTGAGTATAGTTCAAAGTGTCCGAGAGTGCTGTTGTCAAAGTATGCAACAATCAGTGTCAGCGCTAATGATGGAGTAGTGGCAATGGAAAGTGCTAGTGGCTACCAAATTTGGGCTTTTATGAGCAAAAATCTTCTCCCTCTGGACCTCCTGGTTACCTTTACCCCAGGCTGACAACCACATATCTCTGTGGACAGCCCTGTTAAGCGATGGTAAAGGTTTCTAAACGTTAGCTGAGGCTTAAATCAACTGTCAACTGCACCATTTATTGATGACGGTTGTTATAAAGCGTTTCAATTGCTGAGATTGTGTCAAGAATGCACCGCAGTGTTAAACGTGCCAGTGTCAGTGATGATGCAATGGGCCTTGCGTACTGTAACGTAGCCAAAAGGCGAGAACACACAGGTGATTTCCATTGTAGTGTTAATCTTGTTCTCCAACTTGTTTTACTTCGGGGGGGAAAAGGCAGCAGGTTCACTTGGTTGGCAGCTGTTCAATCTGAACATTCAAGACAGATTCTTGCCAAGCGAATAATTCATTCTGACAAGCTGGTGTGAAGCTAATTTGTGTTAAAGACAAGTCAAAGCCAGGATGCATTCAATGAGAGCGTTTCACTGTCTTCACTGTCTAAATCAATGTCAGCGTACAAGTTTTACTTAAATAGTGAAAACTCTGATGTAACTCAGTCTTCTCATGATCCATTAAGTAACGGTGATGTCGTCAGAGTTAAAGCTGTGACGGTCAGTCGATTAACTGACTTGTTGATGGACAGGAAATTAATCCTTAATTATTTTGACAATCTGACACCGTTTCCTTGTTTAACATGACAGTAAATGATATATCTTTGGGTTTTGGACTGTTGCTTGGACAGAATGAGATATCTGATGATGTCACCGCAGGTATAAAGAAATATGAGCACTTTGTTTGATGTATTATCAACATTCCTAAAAAATACAATGGGCAGATTAATCATACAGCCCTGCTTAGAATTTCATAAGTGATAGCTTTCAAACAGATAACTAAGTGCAATGCAATCCAATATGACTGTCATAACGTTTAGTATAATTAGGGGGCTGATACCAACTATTATTAATCAAGGAGACTGATAACCAATATCCGGCAATACATTTGCAATAAATGTGAAAATCTTTGTGTCAAAATTTAAAATAACCAGTAATGTAACTACCATTTACTCAACTACTATACTTTCCTTGATTATTTCCATTTTCTACTACTTAATGCTTCTACCTCACTACATGTTGTAGACAAATATTGTACTTTTAACTACATGTATTTGATGACTTTAGTTATCGGTTAGTTTGCAGATTAAGTTCACCCAAAAATCAGAATCTAGTCATCATCTACTCACCCTCATGCTGATGAAGAGTCAGGTGTCGTTTGGCGGTCCACAAAACATTTCTGGAGCTTCACAGCAAAACAGAGTTACAGCAAAAAAAACGACATAAAATGGCTTTATACTGCTTCTCCAGCGTAATCAAAGTCTCCAGAAGCCCTGAGATCCCAAATTAATTTGAAAAGTGCCCACTAGAGTGAAGATTCAGCTTGATAAAGGGTGTAAATAACATCTTTCCAAAGTGATCTCGGGGCTTCAGGGGACTTGGATTACACCAGACGAGTTGTATGGAGTTTTTTAAATATTACGTTTTTGTTTGCTTTTAATCTTATTTTGATGACTCAATTTAGATTTTTTCTATAATGGCTATAATTCATCATATGTATCCCATCAGATAGTGTTGTGGGCAGAAGAATGAGTGATGACTGCAGATAGACATTGGCAGCTGCATCAGAGCCAAAGTAGTGCATTTTTAAACTCATGTATTTTCTCTCAATTGGACAAATTCTCATAACAAAACCCACAACTCCAACATGGGAACAATCCTGAATACCAGATCAGATGATGTGTCTATAATGGTGCTATACTGGCCTGCATTAGAGTCAGAGGTGGTTCTTATCTTCTTCCCCCCCTTATATATTATGTAGATGGGAAGGACATCAGAGATTAGTTTCCTAGTCTCCTTCAGGGTAAAATGAATTTGACTAAGTACTATCTGCAGCCTGGGAACAGGAAACAGAGAAGCTACAGTATGTTAACACTGTGGTAACTCTTCCACTTTAACTTTAGCCTTTTTACGACATGATAAGCAAATCCTACAGTGCAGTAAATGTAAATTGAATGTGCATCGTCTTTAAAAAACATTTACAAAGTGGGTGTCAGTCTCAAACAAGCAAACTCAGCAGTTGGTGGCAGATGTACTGCTGCACCGCCTGACTGCTGCTGTTGTACAAACAGAAAGGCTTCTGTCACCTTACATGAGAACAAGTGTGTGTTACTTGGCCTATAGCTGCTCATAACCACGTTGTTGTAATTGCAACATCGTGACCTCACTGTCTTTGCACTGCAAGTAGTTAAAAAACAGCACACACCTTTAGTCCACTCAGATTAGAGAGCAGTATTTTTAACTACATGGTACTCACACATTATTGTGAAAAAATGCTTGTATGGCAGCTGGTGATTTATTACATCACCACAGCAGCATATAGAAATAATCATGTACAGAAGAGAGTATTGTCTGTGTTCCTGAATCTCTCCACACCCATTTCTCTGAGAGTGATTATATTCACTGCTCTCCAGTAGCAGCATTACGTAATCTATCACATAAAACACAGGCACCAGCCTATCAACACAAGGGGTGGAAAAAGCCTCAGGTTTATAGAAAGCAGTGTTCTCCTTACCAATTACTTTTATGTGTTTGCTTTACAGTACTAGTTGTTCAAACTTGAATGTTATGGGGGTTTTTGTTAGTCTCATTCAATACTGTATCATCAAATTTTCTTCTGATTTCAACCTTTTTTAAACTTGTTACGAAATTACAAAAAGACACTACAACTGTTCTAAATTTAGCTTCGATCTCTCAGCCTCTGATTCAACTTGCTCAGTCGGCCAAGAAGCCGGGTCGGCCTGGTGCGTCAGGGTCCTGAGGGGTATGTTAGTGTCTTTCAGCTCTGGTTCACTTGCACTCTTCATTCAATCAGGTGAGAAGGGAATGAAATACAGACATATTTTGGTTTTGGTTAATTTTCAAAAGCCTGGGCAATGAGGGGAAGTGGAGGGGTGCATATTAACAGCAGAATGGACGTACTGGGAACAATGTAGTTGTGTCCCAGAGCCCTTAATGCATGAGAGGAGTGACTGACAGGATGGTATGAGAACTGAACTACAGGTCTAAACATGTGACAGAACACTCTGACTGAACATTTGCTAGAACTTCATTAACGCCATTTCAGCTGCAGCAGGCAGCTCTTTCAAGCTGTGAAACACCAACTATACACTACCTGCTCTGGGCTAAACAGCAGGCTGACAAAGTTATTGACTAGCTGGATCTGAGAATAGGGTTAAAAATGGGATACTGTTTGTGTTTCCATGCCAGATGTTACAACACTGAGTATCTGGCTTTTCCAGTTTTGAAGCAATACATCGTTTCGTGCCAAAGCAAATAAATGATGATGTTTCAGAAACTCGTCCATGAACTGGCAGACAGTTCATTTATAATCTTAATAGGGACTAAATGAAATGAACAGAAAAAAAATATTTTAACATTTTGTATATGTGCACCAAGTACTATTGCATTAATGTTGTATGAAAAAGGACTATTGTCACTTAGACTGTGCATTCAATAATATTTGCATTAAGGTGCTTAAATCCTAACAGGGATGTGAACAAATGCCTCAATTGAAATGTAATTCCATTTCCTGTAAAGTACTTTTTACGTTTTTTAAATATTATACTGAATCAAAAATATTAAAGTGTTATATGGATGTCTTATACAGCCCCTCTTTTATAGCTGCACAAAAGGAAGCATGTCCTTTTGAACTTGAAACACTGTATTAGATTAAGTTTACTACACCTTCAGTGTTGCATCAACATCACCATTTTTATAATCTTGCAACTTATGTCTGTGTTCATTTTGGCTAGAGTTTAAAGTAAATGATCTAGGTAAATACCCAGGAGTAATAAAGACTTAGAGTGCACAATACCAAATTGAATATAAAATAATCACAGGATCAAAAGACAAATGATAACGACATAATAAAACACACCTCGCTTGCCTTATCTCCACAGGAACGGTGTTTCATAGCACCAGGATTCTGACCATAAAATCCAGGGTACATTTGGTCTTCATCCCCCTTATCCTGGATGGTGAGAAGCATCTGAATACCTGAGGCCACCAACCGACTCTGACAGAAGTTAAAAGGTTTGATATAAAGTGATATGATGCACCATGTACTGCAAAACCTGAACACCATATCAGTCTTGGCCAAAAATAAATTTAGACTTTCGCCTCTTCTGAAGACAAGAAATAACTATAATTACAGTACAAAATGCACATATTTGGCCAAACAAGACAATACGGTAGAGTGGTAACTGAGTGCATGTCTCAAATTTCACATTATGTGCAGCTAGCGGAAGTCAAGATCGTAAGACACTGCATATAATTTCAACACAATGCACAATTTCTTAATAAGAATCTCCATATCTACAAATTTTGTGGTGGACATAGATATACTTTACTTAAAGACAATGCATGCAATTTAAGCTAATGTTTCTGTGTCACACAGCTCTTTAGGCCAAGATGGGTCAAGAGGTGGAGCAGAATGGCCACAAAGAAGTCCACAAACCTGTGGCTGGCATATTCCTGGAGAAGACAAAGGAGAAGATAACAATATACCAAGCCATGAAAAAACGTCTCCTTAAGCCAGGAACTGCATTAGCAATGCTTGAGGCGCAAGCAGCCACAGTGGGCATCATAGACCCGATAAACAATCGAATACTTCCTGTTGCAGATGCTGTTAAAGAGGGAATAGTTGGACCAGAGATGAAAGAGAAACTCCTGACTGCAGAGAAAGCTGTCAGTGGCTATGTAGACCCCTACACCAACCAAATGATATCTGTATTCCAAGCTATGCAGAAAGATTTAGTTCCAAGAGATTATGGGTTGAGGCTGCTTGAGGCACAGATAGCCACACAAGGCTTGTTAGATCCTGTGGAGAAGACAAGTATCTCAGTTGAAGCTGCAATTCAAAAGGGATACTATGAAAAAGGCTTGATCGATAACAAGATTTCAGAGCTCAGAGTGTTCTACAATCCAAGCTCACAAGAAAATCTCAACTACCAAAACCTCCTTGAGAAATGCACTGTGGAGCCTGACACAGGCCTGCTGCTCCTTCCTGTTTGCGTCACCTTTAAAGGTCTGCGAAGAGGTGTTTCCTCCACTGAACTCCTTGAATCAAAGATCATTGACAAAGAAACGTATGATGATCTCCAGAAGGGAAAAACCACAACACAGGATGTGATGTTGATGGAAACAGTGAAAGAATACCTTGAGGGCAAAGGCAGTATTGCAGGCATTGCTATACTTTCGTCAAATCAGAGGATGAGCATTTATGCAGCCATGAAGCAAGGCATACTGATGCCTGGAACAGCTCTAGTTCTATTGGAGGCACAAGCTGCAACTGGGTTCATGATTGATCCTGTTGAAAATAAAAAGTTCTCTGTGGATGAAGCCATCAAGCACAAAATCTTTGGCCCAGAATATCATGCAAAACTGCTTTCTGCTGAGCGGGCAGTCACTGGATATAAAGACCCATACACAGGTGATACTATATCCCTGTTTCAAGCACTGTCAAAAGACCTCATCGTCAAGGAACATGGGATCCGCCTACTTGAGGCGCAAATTGCTACGGGTGGAATAATCGACCCAATCAACAGTCACAGACTCCCCACAGAAGTGGCCTTCAAGAGAGGCTATTTTGATGAAAAACTTAACACAATACTTGAGGATTCAGGGGATGACACAAAAGGGTTTTTTGATCCAAACACAGAAGAGAATCTGACTTATCTTCAGCTGATGGAAAGGTGTGTCACAGATCCCATCACTGGACTGTGCCTCCTGCCTCTCCTTGAGAAGTCAGGCAGGCTGAACTTTAACTTCATTGATCACCAAACCAAAATGGCCTTCAAAAAGGAGATGGTGAAAGTGACATGTGGGAAGTACATGGGAATGACGGTATCTCTGTGGGAACTCCTCATGTCAGAATACTTCAACGAGCATCAGAGGACAGACATCATTCAAAGATACAGAGAAGGGAAGTTCAATATCAAGATAATCATCACAATGGTTCTGGAAGTCATAGAAAAGACTGTGAAAACAACAAATGTTGTTTTTGAAGGCATTAGAGAAACTGTCACAGCCAAACAGCTTGTGGATGCAGATATCATCAGTAAGGAGGTTCTGGAGGATCTGGAAAAGGGAAAAAAGTCAGTGAAGGAAGTGATTGAAAATGAAAATATAAATGTGTACCTACAGGGCAAAGACAGCATTGCAGGTATCCTGCTGCCTGACTCTCAAATCATGACCATTTACCAGGCAAAACAAAAAGGAAAGCTGATGCCAGGAACTGCTCTGATTCTACTGGAGGCACAGGCAGCAACAGGGTTCATCATTGACCCGATTGGTAACAGAAAGTTTTCAGTGGATGATGCTGTCAAAGCAAAGATTGTGGGGGCTGATGTCTGTCAAAAACTGCGCTCAGCAGAGAAAGCTGTGACTGGGTACAAAGATCCATACAACGGTAAAACCATCTCTTTGTTCCAAGCCATGCAAAAAGATCTCATCCTTAAAGACCATGGAATTCGACTTCTGGAGGCACAAATTGCCACTGGTGGGATCATTGACCCAGTGAACAGCCATCGCATTCCTGTCCATGTGGCCTATAAGAGGGGATACTTTAATGAGGAAATGAATCAGATCCTCAATGATCCAAGTGACGACACCAAAGGATTCTTTGACCCCAACAACCACGAGAACCTGACATACTTGCAACTCATGGAGAGATGTGTCACAGATCCCAGTACAGGTCTGTGCCTCTTGCCACTCAAAAGCAAAGGCAAGAAAATAAACATAGATGATAATATGAGAGAAGTGTTCAAAACAACAACAGTGACTGTCAAGTATGGCAGGTTCAAGGGCAAGCACACGACACTGTGGGATATCATCAATTCAGAGTATCTGTCTGAGGACAAAAGACAGGAGTTCTTCAAGCTCTTCAAGTCAAGGAAAATCACCATCGAGCAACTCATCATCACCATCACAGAAATCATTGAGAGCAAAGAGATTAAAAAACAAGCAGGGCTGAACTTTCAAGGTCTCAGAGGAAATATCTCAGTTGTGGACTTGTTGGAGCTGGAAATTGTGGATGAAAAAACATACAGCAGCTTGGTTGATGGACAGATGACAAGCAGTGATGTGATGAAAATGGACAATGTGAGAGCCTACCTACAAGGAAAAAGTTGTGTGGCGGGGGTGATACTGCAACCCTCCAATCAGAAGCTGAGCATCTATGAGGCACAGAGAATTGGCATTCTCACACCTGGGACTGCCCTTTGCCTCCTTGAAGCACAAGCAGCCACAGGGTTCATTGTTGATCCTCTGAAAAACAAAAAACTCGCAGTGGAACAAGCTCTCAAAGAAAAGGTCATCTGTCCTAGGATGTATGAAAAGCTCTTGTCTGCGGAGAGGGCCGTCACTGGTTACAGAGATCCATACACTGATCAAAAGATCTCACTTTTCCAAGCCTTGAAAAAGGATTTAATTGTCAAGGAGCATGGCATCCGTTTACTTGAGGCCCAGATTGCTACAGGTGGTATCATTGATCCCTTGAAGTGTCTTCACTTGCCTCTTGAGGTTGCATACAGGAAAGGCTATTTTGATGCAGATCTTAATCAAGTCCTGTCAGACCCAAGTGATGACACAAAGGGCTTTTTTGACCCAAACACACAAGACAACCTGACATACATGGAGATGTTGAGTAGATGTGTCAAAGATAAGGAAACAGGACTGTTTCTCCTGCCAATGAATGACACACGAAAAGCTACAGAAACAAAGTCAAAAATGTACACCGACACAGAGATAAAGCAAGAGTTTGAAAAGACAACTGTGAACATCTCTGTAGGACGCTTCTCAGGAAAATCAGTGTCACTCTGGGACTTGATTCATTCTGGGTATTTCACTGAGGAACAGAGGGTTGAATTCAGAGAAAAATACAGAACACGGAAGATTACCATAGAAACCATAATTACATCAGTGATTTCCAGCATCGACAAACTGGAGAAGATTGAAAATCTCCAAATGGTAACGGGACTGCGAAAGCCTGTCTCTGCACAACAACTGCTGGATTCAGACATCATTGATACACAAACATTCAAACAGGTGAAAGAAGGAAAACTCACTCTTGAAGCAGTCACCCAGCATGAACCTGTGAGAGGATACCTGAAGGGAACCGGAAGCATCGCTGGAATTAAGGTCCATGCATCCAAAGAAGTAATGAGCATATATGAAGCAAAAAAGAAAGATCTGTTGACACCTGGCATTGCCCTTGAACTGCTTGAAGCGCAGGCTGCAACAGGATGGATCATTGATCCTATCAAAAACAAGCTCTATGCTGTTGACGAGGCAGCAAAGGAGAAAGTAATTGGACCAGATGTCCACGAGCAACTTCTCTCAGCTGAGCGAGCTGTGACTGGCTATCAAGATCCATACACAGATGCAACAATATCCTTGTTTGAAGCCATGAATGAAGAGCTGATTCAAAGAAGTGATGGCATTCGTCTTCTTGAGGTACAGATAGCAACTGGAGGAATAATTGACCCGAATCAAAGCCACAGACTACCTGTTCATGTTGCACTGAAAAAGGGTTGTCTCGATGAAGAAACAAGCAAGATTCTGCTGAACCCAATGGATGATGCAAAGGGATATTTTGACCCAAATACCAAAGAAAACCTCTCTTACCTCCAGCTCATAAAGCGGTGTGACAAAGATCCTGAAACTGGGCTAATACTTCTACCCCTGTATGAAGAGGAATCCCATGAATTCCACACAAGTGAGAAAATAGAGCAGGAATTCAAAAACAAAACTGTTGCCATGAATGTAGGAAAATTCAAAAACAAAGAGGTGACATTGTGGGAAGTGTTGCTATCTGAATACATATCAGAGCAAAAAAGGGGCCAGCTCATACAACAGTACAAGACAGGAACGATGAAAATAGAGGAGATCATTGAAATACTCACTGTAATCATTACAGAGGTGTCATCCAAAGAAAGAAAGTTCAAAGGACTAAGAAAGCAGGTCTCAGCCAGTCAGTTGTATGAGTCAAAGATTATCTCAAAGGAACTTTTCACACAGATTATTCAAGGGGAAGTAACTGAAGACAATGTTGACAAAATGGAATCGATTCAACAGTTCCTTAGGGCGACAAACTCCATAGCAGGTGTGAGAGTTGAATCTACGAAGAAAGTAATGAGCATCTATGAAGCCAAAACCAAAGGCCTGCTGACCCCTGGCACATCTCTTGTGCTGCTGGAGGCCCAAGCTGCCACTGGCTTTGTCATAGACCCAGTGAACAACAAGAAACTTTCTGTAGAGGAAGCTGTGGCTCAAGGAGTAGTGGGCAGTGAGTGGAAAAAGAAACTGCTTTCAGCAGAAAGAGCAGTTACAGGATACAAAGATCCCTACACTGGAAACACAATTTCTCTGTTCCAGGCCTTGAAGAAAGATCTTATTGTCAAAGATCATGGGATTCGTCTCCTTGAAGCACAGATTGCGACAGGAGGTATAATTGATCCAGTGTACAGTCACAGAGTGCCTGTACAGGTGGCATATCAAAGAGGTTACTTTGATGAAGGAAATGAACAAGATTCTCTCTGAAGCTGATGATGACACCAAGGGTTTCTTTGACCCCAACACTCAAGAGAACCTCACCTATCTCCAGCTGGTTGAGAGGTGTGTCACAGATCCCATCACAGGCCTTAGCTTACTGCCCCTGCACAAGTGATGGAAACAAAAGCTTTCCACAAACTTTTATTCTTGTATTTTGTTTGTTTTGTGGGGATGTTTTCAACTCAAGTTGCAGTTAGTGTTATTTTCTCTCTTGTGCTTTTCAATGTCTCTCAGGCAGTCCAAAAGAATATCTGGGGATGAAAATGCATTCATACTGCACTGTGCTAAATATTGTTAGTCATGGTTGAAAAAGAGACCAAGGAATGAATTATAGAAAGAGGAGTTTTGGTTTCATCTTTATGTTACTGTGAGCACAATTAACCTTTTGAGCATGCACACATGAAACCAGGGCCAGGGCACTGACTGTCTAATTTGAATAAGCTTCTTATAATCATATAACGATTCTACTAAGAGACTTACCTGTGTTTAATGTGTACAATGTCTGCTGTGAAACAGCCTATTTGCTCTCATATGAGTTAACACTGACATCTGTGGTGTCGGTCATTTTCTTGTTTCCAGTCCCTTTGTAATAATTCTGAGCTTCCTTGAATATATACTGTACATCACAGTAAATGTGGTAGAAAACAACGAAAACAAATAATTTGTCCTGTTTTATGTTGCTTTATTAAAATTGTGGAATCTATGGAAGTGATTGATTTCACACCGACTCGACTAACTGGGGTTCAGCCTTTCTTTACCTGACCTATAGACTGGACTTAAAGTAGATTTACATTTACTGCTTTATAGCTTTTCTTACAAACCTCTATTGTTTACTTACTAAGCCAAATGTGAGTAGTGAACGGAGTTTCGCTTGAACTGCCTTAAGCCAGCCAGGAAGTCAGCCATTTTTTTGCATTGTTGGATAACCTTTCTTCATCTTTTTGTTTCATTGTATGGCTCAATAAATAAGAAAGATTTGAACATATAATATTTCTTGGCTTCATTTCAACAATTTTGCTGAAACATTTTGGTATTTTCGAAGCATATGGATCTTGATTTATTTTCATTAACTCAGCACAGGACATACTGTACATGAATTTCAAGGTTGAATAGTCCTCGCATTGGTTGCAAAGAAATTAGAGCTCTTGAAACACCAATAATACTTCCAATCTAACGGGCAAATAAAAGAGTTTCTAGTTTCAAAGAAGAGCACAGCATGACAGGCTCCACTTGGTCACTCTGTACATTTAGCTTGTTGGTACAGCACTCTCTAGTGGAAATAAACTATATTACCAACTTTATAGTGACATCTTAAACATTTAGTTAGTCTGGAATTATTGTAACTATTGTAACTAAAAAAAAAAGAAAAGTCAAAAATTGCATTTAAGAAATGCTGGTGTTTGTGAGTTCATTTCCAAAAACAGATGAAAGCATTCCTAAAATTAAACCAACACCACTTTGACTTCACAATAGAAAAAAGCGTTTTATGAAAATTTAAAATATCTGGGATATTGAAACAAACTTAGAACAGCTTGATTGATATTGGTGATATAGTGTGCTCAAATAAAAGAAAAAACAGGATTGAGACAAATTAATCAAAATAGAGATAACTGTTTTTGCAAATGAACCCTTTATATGGACAGTGCTCTTACTGACATTAACAGCACCAACAGGTTTTCTCACTGTATTACAAAACATTGGTTTCAGCTACCTGTGAATAATAAAGCCTTTGCATGAACTGCGTATTTTGTCTGATCAGTGTATATACAAAACAATATTTACAAAAGCACCAGAGGATAAAATATCCAAATTACTTGAACAGCATTATCCACAAAGAGTTCTCAGTGCTATACGGTAGGCAACTGGACTGGCTTCTTCAGTTCTGAATAGTTGCAAAGAGGCATGTTTTAAGACATCTGTTTTTGCCTTCAGTTTATGATTTCTATCAAATGAATATGTGAACTAGTCCAATTTGTCCAGCAGTTGGCGAATGTCCTCTTGGCCCCGATAAATTCTCTTCAATCCTCTTGGAAGATAACGGCAGGATGAAAGATTGAGGTAGCTAAGAGCAGTCATTTGGCCGATGAGAGACCTGCAAAATATAGTTCAGATAAAGACTTATTTCTTGTGAAATCATCTGAAAAGATAAACCTGCAGTACTCAGAATTTACAAATGTGAATGTTTGTGCTGTCTCTTAAAAGGGTTAGCTCTTCGTGAATTACATTATTCAGACCGGTAGAGTCACGAGATAAAACTCTACATTGAATACCTGAGGGCTGGTGGTGTGATCCTGGTCCCACTCAGGTTGAGTGAACGCAGGGTATCTGCCTCGGTTGCCTGAGCGAGGTGACTCATAGCGATCTCCAAGTCCTCCTTACTGAAGAGCTGATTTGCAAGGTCAAGCTGTTGCAGTGATTGACACCATTTCTGGGTCACCATGTGAATCCCCGCCTTAGGAGATGACAGCCCAACGTTGCTGCTGAAATACTGTCCCCAGAACAGACACTCAAGCTCTGCAAAATCACACAGAAGATGACGGAAGCACTGATTAATACTTGGGTTTTTGATGCAAATTCAGACAACTGATTATACAAACACAGGTGGGTGTTTCATTTGTAAATTCCTATACTTTTGTGCAATTGCTCATCAAGTACAAAACGTTAGTATTTCTACACCTCTAGTACATTTTCGGGCCATTGTGGATTAAATAGGAAAAGACCAAACGAAGCTTTTCAATGTAGGCCCCAAATACACATACAAATACAATACATTTTTAAACAAAACTTACATCAAATTGACCAAAGTTACCCAAAGTATAAATCTTGTAACTCAGCCCTACCAGGACAGGGTAGTGTTGCAAGACCAGATGGTGTGATTCGCGAACAGCCTCGCAGGTCCAGCACCCGCAGCCTTGTGGAGCCAAAGAGAATTTCCGACAAATCTTTGTCGGTCATGTAGGAACAAGACGTGGTAGCGATACAAAGCTCCTCCAGTAATGGGAAACCTAATGCTGAATCACCGGCATTACGCATTGTCTTATGCAGAGGTCGGACATTCAGCATCCTGAAGGTCTGATGAAAAGTACAGCAGATGTAGACTCAAGTTTCATGGACACGGTGAGTCGTTATACACTGACACACGACATGGAAGAGCTAATGTATCACTGACAGCAGAATCATAGTAAATAAGGTTGCAACTAACTATCATATTCATTATCAACTGATCCTGCTGACTGTTTCCTCAAAAATGCCTGTTTGGCTTATTTTGTCAGAGATTAATGTCTTGTTTTGCCTGACCAACAACAAAACACCCAAAAATATTCAGTTTAGAGTGATGTATGACAAAGAAAAGCATCAAATCCCCACATTTCAAGACCTGGTACAAGTTAAAATTTGCATTTTTGCCTGAAAAATGATTGAATAAATTAATAAATTACCAAAACACCTGCATTCACCTGATTTAATGTTCTGGCAATCAATTAATCAATTCATAGCTCTTGTAGAAAGATAATGCAAAATTAATTAATAATAATAATGATCAGTTACTTAATTTATTTAGCAGCATTATTAAGGCATACACATAAAACGTGAACATAAAATTACATTTGTAATTCAGTCACATTGCTTTTTCTAAAGGAACAACAGTCACACTGGATAGGGCTCGTATATA
>OMLP01023103.1:0-17628 GCA_900302685.1 Spondyliosoma cantharus | reverse complement strand
CAAACAGGAAGTTCACAGTCTTTACTGTTGAGCTTTGTGTTGACCTCTAACAGCTCCAAATCAGGACAGTATCCCCTCTGGCAAAACAAACACAATATTTGATCAGGCTGTGTGTTATGAATACATTAAAAGAACCAATAAAGAAAAAAAGGCGGCTTACAGCGATGGCAGTCAGAAATCTGTCATTCTTCAGACCATGCGTGAACAAAAATTGCTTGATTTGGCTCCCATGATTTTCGAGGTACTCCAGGGGTCCTTCAACCTGAAACTAGAGCAAAAACACGTTTTCTACAAATCTACAATTCTATATGTAACCAAGCAGGTTAACAATGAAATCTGCTGGGTACTGATAGCTGTGTATGGTGTATCAAACTGGACTTTTTGTGTAACTGTTGGCTTCATACAGATGCTTTTATTGTCCTGTGTATTGAGACCACTGATGCAAAAGAGTAACGGCTCTCATTGGAAACATCTTGTATGAATAACATTTTCTACAATGAGCTGGTTGAAGGTGTTGTACCTCTGAATACTGGAGATTTATACTCTGCAGAGCTCGGCTGTGCAGACCAAGGCATTGGAAGGCCGTCGCTGTCACGCCCGTACAGTGGGAGAGTGTGAGGGAGCGAAGGTGAGGGCAGAACTGCGCCACAACCTAAATTTAATCACAACATTGAAATCGAAAAAATCATTAGTACAAAAGGAGTTGATACATTTAATTCTCAGGATTTGGAAAAATCAGGCAATATTTTGAAACAGAAAATGCGTCAAGATGATGCAAATTAAAGCACTACCCCACAATTTATTTAATGGTGGGTTTCTTACTTTACAACTAACCTCTTCAAATAAAACCAATTAGGACTAGAGATGAACTGATTTAGAAAATTCTGGAATGATACCAATACAGATGTTTAAGATAACAATTTGGCCAACAGCTGATTCTGATGGTATTTGTTGTTATTTATTGTGTTTTCGTTGTTATTTCTTCCCCCCATTGTGCCAGGGAAGCAAAGAAATATCAAAATAATAATAGAAATATCTGGCAATTTTCTGATGAAAAATAACAGAAACAATTAAACGACTACCAAAAGTAATCAGCTAACCTTTTCAGTTCAGGAGCTTATAAAACAATAGTTGAAAATGAGAGATGTCTGGTCTTGATGACTGACCTCGACTCCATAGCTGGCATTTTTCGTCCAGTGACAGAGGGAGAAGTCTCGCAGCTGAGAGAATCTAAAAAACAAGAACTACAGTTCATTATTTCATTTTCAAGTTGATACTGGTATTAAAAGTCCACGACATCTATGCAACAAATTATTTAAATTAAACAAACAAATAATACTGACCTGTTCTGTGCCAGCCAATCAAACGTGTCCTTAATCCTCTTCTCAGTTTTAGGTAGCTGGGTTTTCCCTGGTGCAATCCAGCAGTGACCTACAGTCACCTTACGCCACAGGACCGGACTGGAGGCAGCAGCGTTCCACAGGCGACAGACTCTGCCAACCCTACAAGAGAAACATGGAAGAGAAAAATACAATGATTTAGTTCAGTTTGGATTTATGACACAGTACTGGTATCTCTATACAACAAACATGCAACTCAAGATTAGTCACTCAACAGAAAATCTAGGACACTTTTGATATTCAATACATCATTTTTACACTAACATATCAAAAACTCACTGAAATCAAATGTGAACGTTTTCTATGTTTTATCTGATGGAGAGCTGAATCTCTTTGGGCTTGGGACTGTTTAGCAGCAGATGTTACTGCCTGTTCAGTGAAATTTAAAGGCGTCACAAGCTCTGTCAAACTTTGATGGGCATCATTTGTGATACAACCATATAGGATAGTTTTTTAAGTCTAAACATATCAAATATGAGTCAATTACCTGCATAGAAACGGTACAGCACCATCCTGGATGACCACCATTTGAAAAATATTGATAAGCACCTCCTCTGGAAGACTTTGACCCCATCTGTGGTCTGTTGCTGTCTGTGCCACATACAAATTGGTGTCCTTTTTTTCCTCTGCAACTGGATTATACGGCAGTTTAGGCTTGGCAACAGGTTTCTTTTTCTTCTTAGTCTGGACAGCTTTCATTTTTCCTTTAGTTAGCTTCTTCTTCTTTTTGCTTCCCTTTTTCTTCTTTGGGGGAGTCCAGGCTGACTCTCCATACTGAGAAGTAGTACTCGATATGACAAGAAGCATGTCTTCCCCTTGATGGACAGTGTAGCCAAGCTGGGCAGGCCGGGAGACTCTGGCCTTTTTGGGCTTCTTGGCTTTCGCATTAGGAGGCTTAACAGCTGTCCTCTTTTGAGACACGTTCTTTGGCTTTGGTCCATCTTCTTCTGGACCTAATGTATTTGATGTGCTTGGTGCAATGTCTTCTTTTCTCTCACTGTGGGCTAAAGCCTCTGCTTCAGAGGACTCCATCGTGTGCTGCTAACTTGTCTTTATTACGAGCTTCATTCCAAGAACAACAGACATTGGCTGCATCTGAAAACACAATCAGAATGAGATTAGTCTGTATCCAGTGTGGGGAATTATGTCATGTACATTGTGAATGGGGAGAGTGTAAATACAGTAGCTGCTCCCCCCTCCCTCTCATACAGTTTCCTGTCATATCTCAAGATGTCCTATCAAATAAGCCATTAAAAGTCCAAAAATCATATGATTCTTAAACTTCATGTTAATGACACATAATGACTTAAAATAAAGTTTTTGGGAGGTATA
Source organism: Spondyliosoma cantharus (assembly GCA_900302685.1). Taxonomy (NCBI): domain Eukaryota; kingdom Metazoa; phylum Chordata; class Actinopteri; order Spariformes; family Sparidae; genus Spondyliosoma; species Spondyliosoma cantharus. Next base: position 14,896 of record OMLP01023103.1, on the reverse strand, counting down.
TTGTAAATGACACACAGAAGCCCAGATTTCTCTGTACAATCTTGTGCAATATTGCAGATTTCTTGAGTGTGCACTGGTACATGATAAGGAGTCAATATATGATTAACTGGAGAAACTGAGAATAAATGGATCGACAATGTTCAGAATCTCACGATGCAAATATCCCTTCCAGCAGAGAGAACAATACTGCCTCTCTGCATGAGAGGACACAGAAAAATGGCTTTGCTTTGAAAATGCAAGACTACCTTCTGACAAAAAGTAAGTGATTCACACGTGTATGGAGTTTTTGTTTCCCTGCAGCTGATGAATCCCATTGCTGTATGAAGTTTTAACTATGATACATTAATGATATCTAATTAGTGTTTGGATTAGATATCTGGCGTATTTTGCTGGCAAAGAACAGAAATTCAAATGGTAAAAAGTAACTAACTAAATACAATGTTGATATACATTTTTACTGCCTTTAAGTATTTCATGTCTATCAATTGTAAAAAGCTTTAAAACGAGACAAAGTTCCTTCCAGCACACTATGGCCATCGTTTTCATCTGTGTTTTATATCAATGGAGCTGCCTGCTTCTCCATTGTTTGTAAACGGAAGTACATGCCAGTCACATCCATCCATCCTCGTTGTTGCAGACTATTTAAAAGTGAGGAAAATGAACATGACACCGCATATTTCTGCTGGTTTTAAAATATAAACGAGCAAACCATTTACCAATCATAGCATCAATGGCAACATAATTATGTTAGCTAACGTTAAAAGAATCACAATGGCTGTTCGGTTTGACTAAGCTAACGTTCTTTTGTTAACTTCCTCGTTAACACGCCGCCATGTTATGCCACATAACAGTCGCGTAGCTCTGTTGCTACGTTGACAACAAATACTATCGACAGAAACACTTTCTTACAGTGAAAAAATACTATTTTGTACTTAATGTTGCTACTTTACATTACCTGCTGCAACAAACGGCTAGCAACCTCCAGCCTGCTAGACCCACAATGCATTTCTCGTCCCCTCTGTGATTGGTGGAGCCCAAGCCACCAGCCCGCCTTCTGTAAAACTATCCAATCACCGGGCAGCCCAGTGTTTTGGCTCCTCCATCGTGTGTTATGAGGAGCGAGTTGTGTTTCACGGTGGTCCAGTTTGGAGGTAAGAATTTATGCTTCTGATCGCACTTTTTTTCGAGTTTAAACGAGTTTACAAAGTTATTTGTAAATGTTACAGAATGCAGCACATGTCTTCTGCTCTTGTATTAGTCACGAAATGCTACAGTTAAGGATGTTGTGAAGTTGTTGCTAACCAAGTTAGCAAGTTGCTCAAGAGGCTAACATTAGCCTGCAGCATTAGCACTCACTTTGAGATATATTCTCCATTATATACCGTTAAGGTTTGCTTATAGTTTGGGCTAGTACATTGCAGATATCTCTATATATGTATATCATTGTTTCATGCGAAAGAGAGAAACATATTATGTTTTTAGTCTTCTTGATCCATGCATGCAGCTAGTATCAAATTCAGGGGTGGTTGGTGGTAGGAGGTGTTCCCTGCAAAGTCTGACCCCCAACTTCCACAAAGTGGAGCAAAATAACAAAGACTTACACTTATTCTCTAGTCGATTAGGACTAATGCAATCTAACACAACAGCTGTTGAATTGGGATGTGATTTGAGCTGTATCGCATTATGATTTTAGCTGCAACAATTGCTCAATGACTAACTGTAACAATTTTGATAATAGATTATTAATTCGAATATTTTTTAGTCAGGAATTTCAAAACATTTCCTGGTTCCACATTCTTGAATGTTAAGAATTGCTGCTTTTCTTTGACATTTCTTACAGTAAATGAAGAGTCTTCAGGTTACGCACTTTTGGATTGACAAAATAAGAAATTTATTCTTGGAAAGCTTTTTAATTGTTTTGACATTTTATAGACCAACTTAAGTAAACGAGCATAGTAACTGGGGCTGCTTGATTATGGGAAAAAAAATCATCATCACGATTATTTTGGTCAATATTTAAACGATTATTTTTGAGTTTGGAAACATGATGCATTTATTCAGCATTTCTCTCCAAAAAAAAAACTTTGAAATTTCCCCTTCCCCTCGTTCATCTTCCTGTTTCCGGTTTGTCGCGCTTCGCTGAAAAAAAAGAGTGGTGCGCGACCGGCCGAAATCCTGGCGCGCCAGCGAGATCCACGTCATTTTGACGTCACGTTGTCGGGCAACAGGTAGAGAGCGGCAAGTATACTGGAGCCTTTACTGCTCGGTCTCATTTTGCTCTGCCGTCAGGCGACCCCCACTGGTTGCGTTTTGAGTCGCCATGGCGCAGTACTGTTGGACAGCTGGCGTCGCAAGACCAAGGAGTTCCCACAATAATCACATAATCACTGGCAACCGCAGTTATAGGTATGTTTTATAAAAACAACAACAGGAAGTATTCCCGACTGATGGATTAGTAGAAGAGCTTGTATTTGTCTCTTTTTTTAAATTTTTAAATTTTTTTAGATTTTTCTGCTGGCGTCAACACGGAGTGTTTTATTTTGAAAAGTGCCCAGATGTTATGTTGTATGGAAGCCCTAAATGGCCATGCATTCATATATTTTATTTCTCCGTTTTCCAGCGATAACGAGTTAATTTCCTCTGTTTTCCCGAGATAACGGGATAATTTTCTCAAGATAACCTCGAAATAGAGGTCCTGCGTGTCTGCTCAGTCCGGAGCAGATACGCTGCGCAGCGGACCTGGTGGAAGTTAACACACAGAATAAAGTGAAACCTATGGGCTCCAGTGGACACGTATCTGGAGTGCCAGCAGGTCCGTGTTGAATGCTTTGGGGGAGGGACTGAATTGCGAATGCGCGTCTCTTTCAGAAAATCTCTTGGCCTACTGTACAACGTAAAATGCCAAATAAATCGTTTCAACTCGATTATATTAGTTTGGAAATCGTTTGACCCAAATTCGAAATCACAATCAATAATTCAATTAATTGCACAGCTCTAATAGTAACTATTTGAAATATTCAGAATGGACATATATCAAAGACTCGCTATTTTTGACGACAGTGCATTAAATACAATTTATCAACATCAAAGTAAATTACCTCTAATTTAACAGTTAAATGTAGCAAATAATTTACAACTTATTTTCTTTTCTTAGGTAAAGGAAGGAGTTCCTCTTTTTAGAGAGCTTCAGTATCGTGTCTTTGTGCATACTAATGCAAAAGGGAGGCATTTTTCTGCAGGGGCGCTTTCTCCAGGACAACACTAAAAGTATGACACTTGCTCCTGTTCTGTTTCTTGTTCTCGCTCAGTCAGGAGGAGTTAGTTAGCTAAATTCAACTCTCTATTACTTGTTGTTGTTAGGTGGCATTTTTTCCATTGTGATGAATTCTCCAAAGTCTCCAGATTTTCCTTCTCTGCTTTTTGGGATTGAATGAACCCAAATGTATGGTAAACTGATAAAAAAGTAACTGTTTATTACTCTAATACACAGAAAATAGCCAGAGCCCTCAAAGTGATAGTAGACATTTAAAAATGTTTTCATATTGAACTATTCAGTTTCACATATTTAGTTCCACCCAGCCTTTAGGAATGATTACACATAGATGCTCATTGCCAATTATAAGTAAGCGTTTTATCTTGGAGTGACACTTTTCTTCTGTGTCTCTTCTAAAACAGCAGACGATGGAGGACACTGAAGATTTCTCCCTTTGTAGTAAAGCAGCTGTAACTGAAACAAATCTGCGTAAGTAAACCTGTCATGTAATAAATCTCTTACTGTGACATATGTCGGTTCTCTTTATAATAACTAGAACTGAGCATTTTTCTACATTTTGTTATTGTATTCACTACCCCTTCTCTGCTCACTTGCTGACTCTTCTGTTTTTCAGGAGATGAGTACTATTGGAAGCTTGTTGCAGACTTCATCGGTCCGCAGTCTGGAGAAGAGTTAGAGCTTGAGCAGGCACCATGCAAGAACAGACTTTTGATTCAAGTTGGACTCCTGAAAGAGGACAATAATTTCCCATGGATTGCCATCGTTGAATGGCTGAAGAAAATTTTCCCCAGATATCAGTCGACTGACTTTCGCCGCTTAATTGAAAGAGGCATCGCAACGACATTGAGCCTGGGAAGCGAGGCGAGGCTTTCCTTCTTGGAGTCAGACGCCAACTTTAACTTTGTCGGCCCGATTTGTGACAGCATCGGGGTTGAACGGCAACATCTTTTGGAACTCAGGGACTTTTCAGAGCGAGCACAGTCGATTGAAGTCACGAATGGGTTGATTCTCGAGTTGAGCAACTTCATCACCAGGGAGAAACTTGCGCCAGTCGTTTTAGTAACCTGGCTTAGAAACTTCAACCCTGAGTTTTGTAGGGATGGGGATATTCAAAAGGCGTACAAGGTCCTTAGATCCAAGATCAAAAAGTTAAAACTGTATTGCCGCAATTATGAAACAAGAAGTCACAGGAGGAATGCAATGATGGAAAGTTTGCTTCAAAGTCCATTTGAACTGGTGCGTAAGAAAACGCCTAAATTAATTGTGAAGAAACGCGTAAAAAGAGAAGACACCATAAATTATGAAAAAGTCACAATCAAGGAGGAAGACGAGAGCTATGAAATCATGCAAAGTCACTGGTCTGAGATGGACAGAGGACAGGAAAGTGATAAGAACTTGGATGTCTCTAACTGCAGAGAGGAGGCTTCTGATAAAAGAGGAGAAGCCCTGACCCTGCTTGACATCGCAATGCTGTCGGTACAAAAGCTGTCAAGTATGTACGGTGGCAAAAACCCAGCATGCAAACAGGTTTCCTTGGGCCTCCTCAAAAACCAGTATGCTCTAACATGCAAGGAGCACCCAGCAATGGCAGAGTTTGAGAAAAAACTCGAATCACTCGGTGAAAACATCTCGCTCATCTCGCCCGTGCTGTTTTTAAACTGCAACGCCAATTTCCTTGTTGACCTGCACGATGCCGTCGAGCAGGGGATCACGAGCTTTGAAAAAGAGATCATTCAGTCAACGGGAGATAAACTGGGCCGGGACAGTCTTCCAAAATTCAAGAGCTTTGCGAACTTGTCAGAAAGTGCCACTTCACGCTACATTCACATGGTGTGTGAGATCCTGAGCCCTCGCGCCCCAGGCACACAGAACTACAGAAAATACTGGGAAGCTTTCTGCGAGGAAAAGAGAAATCCCTCCAGAGTCGCGGTAAATCAATCAAACCGATTCAACGACTACTTCGAGGCTGCAGCCGGCCTTATTCACCACTACAAGGAGATCGGCACCTTTTTCTCAGATTTGCTATCGCTGAACGAAAAATCCCCAAACATTATCCTGGAGAGTGTTGCCGCTGATGCCAGTGATTCCGTGATACAGAGCCTTGTGTGTGTTCTGGCCATTGTCTACTGCAAAATCCTCGGTCCTTACTGGCAGCTTCTGAAAAGTGGAGGAGAGTACTCACACTTCAGCCAGTACATGCTCTGCCTCTACCAAAAGTTCCTTGATTGGTCCAAAGATCCGTCAACACTGCTGGAACCCGAAGAGGCCACAAATGTCTTCCTGCAGTTCCCACTGCAGGAGAAAACCTTTGAAGGAGTGTTTCATTACTGTGCTCACTGGCACGCGAATACGGGTCTAATCAGAGCTTGCTTGAAGAGGGTGATAAAGATCATTGCTGCTGTCACTGAGGAACACCTGACGGACTTCCTGCCAGGAGGAACATTTTCTAAAGTCCCTTCATCAGATATGAGCTCACAGCTGGTGAGCTGCACATTCTCCGTCTTGATGGCGGAGTATCCCTTCGGCCATGAGTACGCCGACAAGAAGAAAAGAACTGACAAGCCCTCGAAGCGCTCCTCAAACAGCATGTCATCGGACAGCTCTGAGGAAGACGATGACCGATCTGGTTCATCTCACAGCAGTTCTGATGACTCTTCTGGTTGGCGTGATAAAAAGACTGTCCAACAAGATGAATGCAGTCCACAGGCGAAGAGGGGTCCCAGGAAGGCAGAACCGCGTGTGGAGAACAATGATAGGGACTACATAATAACTACCGTGAAAAGAAACGGAGGGCCATGCAAGACACAGCAGGACGTTGACAAAATGATGTTGCGTTTCGATGGAAAATCCCGAGCAGAGAAATGGGAAGGAGTTCGTTGTGAGTTAATGTACCAGAAAATAGTCTTGCACAACAATGAACCAAACTTGTGCGGTCCTTTCCTCACCAGCTCACAAATGTCGTTGAAACTGAAGCTTGCGCTTCCTCGTGTCAAACCTGGGTACTCTCTTGTTTTGGCGCCTAAATTGACAAAAACAAAGCCAGTGCTCCACAACATAGTACATGCTGCGACTGATCAGAACGAAAGCAGCCACACATGAGAGCTTTCACTTTATCTGAAAAGTACCGGGAAAAAGCACGTTAAAGGACGTGGAATCAGAAGGTATTGGGCTAACATGTGAATTCCTCATGTGATTCTTTCTTTAGAAGCCGAGCAGAAATACACAAAATGACCTCAGTCTTTCTACACAAAGACACAATGTATGATTCTGTATGTGCCAGATGGAGCTGCCACATGTTTGTTACATACTGCATTTTCATTTACAGCAGTTGCAAATGATATTCGATTTTGTGGCCCTAATTTGTGTGGTCCTGTATTGTAAGAATGATTTTCTAGAGAGTTAACTTTTTTTTTCGCTGAAAAAAGGAAATGAATTTTTTTTTATGTATGGTTGTAACCCTTGTGATCATGCAGTTAATAATCGCTGCTTGCGTGAAAGATGTCATGAGTACCGCTGACAAAATAAACATTTTGTTCAGATTTTGTTGATATTTACTTTGTCAGCCTGGATGATACACTAGAAAGTGTCAGGCTAATGTCGCTGAGTTCAGTGTTAGAAAATCAACCTAGCTTTAGTTCAAGTTCATGACTATTTCCAACAATCGGACTTTGTTTACGTTAGCCACGTGATAAGCCTTGTTTTTCTCAGATGTTAAGGTCATTTTTGGTTGCATCACAAGCATCAGCCATGTCAATGAGTTCAGTCTTATAAAAGCATTGACTGGGAGGAGCTCAGGGAAATAAGAGGTTATGAGAGAGGGGTTTACTGGGGTTACTGTGCCAAATGTGAAAGCATTATTTGATTTATTTAATCAAATTTATAGGCAATGAATTGGTAGTAGTTATAGTAAATGTAAATGTTGAATGTGTAAAATGTTTTTTTTTAAGTGCATTGAAAACATCTTTGAGACATGGAAAGAGAAGGAAATATTTGGAGCGCTCTTGGAGAAGATTTGTGTGACTGCATCCACATTTTTAGCATAAAGTGCCTTGTTTTCAATGTAAACCAAAAGTAATCCAGAGTATTTGTACTGGACTACATATTGTAATCAAATGGTTTACATTACTCAAAAAATATGTAATTTGTATTCAGTAACTGACTACATTTCAAAGTAATCTGACCCGACTCTGATGTCACCACATACAGCATAAAACTACTCAGAATTAGTAAGGAATATTGGGATATGGATGCAATAAAAGTCCAATTAAATGTGTCGCCTTATTCTTGGGGACCAAAAATATTCATAAAACAGTAAATACAAATTCCGATATGTCACAGAACAAGCAAGTGAAACACTAAAACATCCAAATATCTCGAACTCATTCTGAGTAGTGTATCAAGCATCATATCAACACACACATACAGCTCCCCTAGTCTAACTTTCTTATGGAAACCCCTGCTTTTGAATGAGATGTGTCTTTGACATGCCGCCCGCATCAGCTGTCAGCAGCGAGGAATCGAACGCGCCCAATTGATCCAATCTGCGCCTTACAAGGAGTCTAGTGTCGGTGGTGCCTTCATGATTACCGGAAAACTCAGTGATCGATGAACAGGCGTCAACAATGCGGATTGTATTGACCGGCGCCGCACACTAAACAGGGGCAAGTTGGGTAAGAGATGAAAGTTAGATCTAGGTGTTTTTCCACTAACGCTTCGGCACTTGTGTCCATTGACCAGTATACAAATAAAGTGGTAGCCTACATGAATATGTTAATACGGCCAAGGATACATAAAAAAACCCCATGGTTGAATCAAAGACGTACCAACAGAGATAGGCCTCTCACATGGGTTCACAATTTATGTGAGACATGAGCAAACCAGACGTATGTAACAGTGACGGTATTAAAAAAAATAGGAATTTACAAGGTGTACATGAAGGCAACTGAAGGGGCGGGAACTTTGCGTAAGTGTCCACCATTCTTCAGGTTCAGACAGCGTGTGGAGTAATACATTGTCGCTGTTTGGTCAACCCAAACAAAGTCAAACGGGTCACCGGTACTTTCTCTGTTGTGTTGGCCGGGTTCAGCGGTACCATGAGCGGTAGCTGGTGGAGCAGTGCAGCGGTGACCCACGGGCTGATAGCCCTGTTCGCCATGGGCTCCTGGATTTCCGTCAACAGTCTGTGGGTCGAGCTGCCGGTGGTCGTCAGCGTGCTGCCCGAAGGTCAGTGCTCCAACTTCTACCACAGAACACACTGTATGTTCACCACGTCTGGCCGTTGGACCAGCAGATTTAAGCCTTTATTAAAACACGATCACATCAGTCGAATCCCTTTGCTTCTTTATTCAGGCATCAGTGGGATGTTAGCTCGAACTGGGAGACGTTAGCTTGTGATAAACGATCCTAGCTAGCTTCAGATAACAGTTAATATGAACACAACCGGTGTGTTACTGTGACGGTTTCTCAATCAAAAGTTACGAATTATTGGATATAAACCTGTAGAATATGTCGTAGTTGTGTGTTTAAAAGTATAACTTCCTAAAATGGTAAACTTCCTCGCTCCTGTGGTTAAATAACCATGTTAAGTAACGTTACCTTTAAGTAACGCTACTCGAGTAACTTTACTGCATGCAAGTACAATTTGAGCGCACTTGTACTTTTGAGTGTTTCAAGTTTATGACGCTGTGTTTCTACTTCGCTCCATGTCAGAGGGAAACATTACAAAGCATGTAATTACTTCTGAAACATGATGTATTATTATACTGTATATAGAGTACAGTTACAAGTAAATGCACCTCCAGCAGCTGCAAAAGGTAAATACTGCTGACAGTTATCCATTCATAATAATTAGATAATATATTTTATAACACTGACAGAGGTCATTATGTTGCATAATGAATACTTTTACTTACCCATTTAGCTCCAACTCCTGCACAGGGATTGAAAAAGCATCTTTTATTTTCATACATATCTAGAATCAGACAATGACTGCATTTCAAGTTTGATTCAATACTGTAGGTCTCTGAAAATAAAGTGATTTTTATCAGTAGGTTCGGGTTTGTAAGTCATTCTGAAAGCACTACCTTTCCCTCCCAAAATGATGTCACATGTCAAAAACACAACAAATACTGTGTTTGATAATCGGCTTGTCTTGTTGTAGGATGGAACCTGCCCGCCTATCTCTCGGTGCTGATAGCGTTCGGGAACCTCGGCCCGATCGTTGTGACGATCACGCACCACTGTGCTCCAGGACGTTTGAACGAACGCCTCGTCATCCACTGCATCCAGCTGCTGGCGGTGGCAGCGTCGGCTCTGCTGGCTGTCTTCTGGTCACACACCGTCACCATAGCTGGAGAACAAAGGTCACTGCCATTCCTGCTCTTCACCTTTGTGCTGTCTTTGGTCTGCTGCACATCCAACGTCACCTTCCTGCCATTTATGTTTCGTTACCCCCCTCAGTATATTCGGACTTTCTTCATCGGCCAGGGTCTCAGTGCCTTGTTCCCGTGTGTCGTGGCTTTAGGACAAGGTGTCGGCAAGCTGGAGTGTAAAACTGTGAATGGCACCGTGAAGCCAAATCATTTAAAAGAAAACTTTCCGGCACAGAACTTCTTTGCGTTCTTGTGTGTCATGCTGTCGATCTCAGGTCTGAGCTTCTGGGCTTTAACGCAAAGACGGACGGAGTCACAGGAAGACGCACCGCCAGAGGAGTCCGGAGGGAAAAACGGAGATGAAACGCACCCGCTGCAGAACGGAGGGACGCCGGTGTCTGAGGAGCAGACGCCATCAGAGGAACGGCCTCCTGCTGTGAGGTTTTGGACGCAGCAGAACATCTACCTGCTGTTACTGCTCGCTGTCTCCAATGCCCTCACCAACGGGGTCCTGCCGTCTGTGCAGAGTTTCACCTGTTTGCCCTACAGCACCATGACCTTTCACCTCTCTGTGGTCCTGGGCAACATAGCAAACCCACTGGCCTGCATTCTAGCGATGTTCGTTATCCTGAGGTGAGAAAATATTAGCGCTATCTAACAGGGACATTACTAACAACTCTTTAAATATTGTGTAATTCAGCTGTTTTTAGATGTGATTGTTGTGAACATTTTTCCTATAAAGGATTTGTCCACAGTGTTTTGATTGGAGCCATTTTTGTTTTCCAGGTCCTCCACTGGTTTGGGCTTCTTGTCCATAGGAGGAGGAGTATTTGCAGCATATCTCATTGCGTTAGCAGCACTCAGCCCCTGTCCTCCACTCCGTGACAGCACTTCTGGTATGGCTTTAGTGGTAAGTGGTGATATACATTTCATTTCATTTCGAGTATCATTTAAAATTAGGTGTTGTCACAATTCCCCATTTTGATTGGACTGTGATTTTAAGGTCACAATTTGAATCGATTTTTGTTAGAAACTTTATTTTTAGCACTGGACAGCTATGTTATTATTATTAGACTTTCACATCCTTTTTTTTTTAAGTCTTCAAATTCTTGTCTAAATGGTGGAGAGAGAAAAATACTGGAAGAATCACTGATCCTGCTCCTGATGGTGACATCCCTATTTAATAGCGATACGATACCAGTCCTGATGTCCTCCAACTGATGAAATCTTGTCAAAAACACAAGCAGTCGTTTTAGAACCTTTCCCAAATAAAATAGTCTAAAAGTATCTCATATGACCTACTTCTCAATCAACATCAAGGTCTTTATTTGTGTTTTTGTCTGTCCTATGCTCACTAGATTTAAGAAGTTAGAAAGAGATGATACCACATATTTTTGCCTCGGAAATTGAAGTAGTGGCAATGCTTGCTTAAGTTGCCTCTTGCCACTGTGTTTGTAATCATGCTTGTACATATTTGTGATACGAGAGAAAAGCCTCATCTACTTTTTTCTTTCTTGCGCCCTCTACAGGTCTTCTCCTGGATTATATTCACCGGCCTCTTCTCCTATGTGAAGGTGGTGATTGGGACTTTGCTTCACGAGGCCGGTCACGCTGCCCTGCTGTGGTGCGGCATCTCTATCCAGGCCGGCTCCCTGATCGGAGCCCTCACCATGTTCCCTCTGGTCAACATTTACGACGTGTTCACCCGTGCTCAAGAATGCGTGACTAAGTGCTAATTAATTAAGTGTAATTAAGCAGGAGTGAGATATGTACTGTTTTTTTTATGAATTCTGCTTTTTGCAGACACAGTTGCCATTCATTGGTGACAAAGAGGACTGTTTTAACCCTGTTTTGGGTTTCCGTTCCTGAGTGAAGCAGCAGATCTGTCTTCTCGTCCTCATTCACGCCACCAACGAGGCGTCTTCTCCTTAGTCCGAGGCCCCTGAGCCTGTGAGAGTAAAAACATTCCCGCCAGATAATGGGAGCATTGTGTTGCTGCACATTGGCCAAGGGGATGTAAAGTGCAGTAAAACCACAAGTGCTTTGTGGTATTTTATAATTAATCTCTGTTGTTGAAGTTGTTTACAGTTGCAAAAACAGCAGCTGATTATTTTCCCACTACATCAAAGCACGTGAGAAGGTGTTGACTCAGGGACACGAACACTAACTAATTCATCCACATGGGTTGCTCCTGAATCTAATACGTTTAAAAAAATCCACACAGTTGGGCCCTGTCCACACAGACACTTGTATTTATTAAAACATTTTTCCTATGTGTTTTGGCCTCTTGTACACCCAAAAACTAGTGTTTTTAGGTTTCCAGGTTGAAGATATTCAAGAACTCTAACAGAAACCCCTTCATTTCTGAACTGGGCTTTTATTTTGAAACATAACGAGGAACGCATGTTGGTGTGGACGGAGATCGTTTTTGTTTTTACAATTGCGTGTGTGGACAAGCCTTAATTGCAATGACAACCCATCCCTACACTTTTTTAAAAACATTTTCTTTATGTCAGTTACATTGTGATTCAAAAACAGATGGGGTGCTATGTAAACAGAGTGCAGTCTTTTTGTTCGTTTCAAATTGTTTTCATTTGAATACATGAAGGACGACCGCTCTGTTGAATTTTTTTTACTGCGTTTCAACTTTTTTGGAATCGAGGTTATTCTATTTTCACCTACCTCTTCCCTTTGCTTCCATGTAAGCATAAAACATCATTATATTTACAGTTTCATCAGAGTTTGATAACCAATTCAGTTTATTTGATAAACTGTGAAAACTGTCATTTTGAATGAAGTAACTGTAAACGTACAGTTCAGAGATGCAGTGGCATTCCCTGATTTCACGCCAAAAACTTTTTTCTGTTCCTGAAAAATCTTTGAACAAGACACAGCTTTTAACAAATATAAGTTGAATTTTGGTAAACTTTAGATTTGAGGTTTCTCATAATGTTTTATACAAACACATGTTATTTTTTTGTCATTTTGGATTTGCCTTCATTCCAAACATGCAGTTATGTTAAGTTACCTTAAGGGAACAATATCTGGCCTTGATGAGCTGTAAAGTAACGAGTGATTAGTTTTGCTGAACAAGGGATTGTGTCATCTCAGTTGTTGAAATAATCGTAATGATGTATATGTTTAATTTGCACTAATAATGTGTAATGTAATTTTAATTAACCATGCTGCTACAGTGCATCAGATCAAACACTTCAAAAGGTTTACAGAGGAATATCAGTGAACGTTGCCTTAATTTAATGCTAGTAATCCTGCTTTTTTTTTAATTTATCAGATTTTAAACAACTGATTAATGTGACATACAACATGTGACATGAAATGGTTGATGACTACGTTGTAAAATGATTGGTTAACAATAAAGCCTTGTTGAGAATGTCCTGAAGCTCTATTTGTCATAGGAGATTAGTGCTTGGGATATTTCGGCTGCTTCCTATATTGTGTTGATATCAGCTCTACTAATAAGAAAGTGCGTGCTTCATAAACAGATATGACTCGGTCAGATAAGAGAAGATTGATTAATTATATAACAGTGTTTTATGTTTACGTCATTGCAGCTTGAGTCAACACTGATTAGCAGGTAGTTTCAGTTCATGAATTTGGAGAATAAATAAATATAAATATATATACACATGGTATTTATGTGATATTAAAGCTGCACTTTGTAGTTTTGAGTGAGAACTTTTAATCAGAAGAGTTAAGATCTTCACTGACAGATTTTTTCTATGCATTAACAAACTAAATAAACAAACTCTTTGTTTTCATGACTGGATCAACAAACTGACCTTAAAGGACAACACAGTTTCATACTGTTTTACTATGTTTATATTTGGCGGACCCAGCCGCCTTCCTAGCTTCAAACAGTGTTCAGGGGACCTTATTGTCCTCTGAGAACAGCTTGTTTATTGACTTATGGAACATTTTTATTGTACTATTACCTAATTAATATTGTAAATATGAAAAATTCTGAATGTCTACTTGAAAAAAAGTGCCCCTTTAAAAGACTAGTCCAACATTTTGTGCTTAATTTTCTTGCCCGAGACATGGCAGCCATTAGCTTAGCTTAGCATAAAGAATGGAGTGAAGGGGAAACTGCGAGTCTGGTTTTGTCGAAGATGTAAAAACCATCCACCTTCTTGCTCCTCTAATACTTGGTAATTAAAGCTGCTGTAATCATTACCTTTCAAACAGCTCTGTATTAGAAGCTTACATCTGTTTGGGAATCCCACGGGTCACGGGATGGGAGTCAACCTTACTATTAATCACGTGATTGGGACGGTACAGCGACACCGGGTCCAACAGCAGCGGCAACATCACCACTTTCAACAGCTACACCAGACGCAGCAGCAGCTCCCTAGACCACAGCTGCATACACCCACACAGAGAGACTCCTACGCTGCTGTTGCTTCCAGAACAAAGGTTCCTTTAGAGCAAAATCAACTAAGAGACATTATCTACTCCTTTGTCACAACGTTAATAGGTTAAACCGACCATTTGGTACACTTTAAATCTGCTCTAGCACAGTACAAACTTTAATTCATTCATTTAGATTTGGTTACATATTATTGAATACTTTGTTGCGAAGCACTACTTTTTTAAATGAGAGAATAGCATCTTTTTCATTTAGCAGTTGGAATATTCAGGGATTGTACTCTTCAACCTTTGGATTGAAGACTTCAAATCCTGAATTTATAGATAGTATAAATAACATTGATTTGATTATCTTACATGAAACATGGAGACATGATAACACTCCTTCAAATTGCCCAAGTAACTATAACGAACTGAATCTGCCCTCCTTAAAATATCCCCACATAAAAAATGGACGACACTCTGGGGGAATAATTATTTGGCATAGACAGGAACATCACAATTACATGTTACCAGTCAATAAAGGGAAAACACATATCTGGCTGAAAATCAGCAGAAGACTTCTTGAAAACCCTAAAGATGTTTATCTGTGTGCTATTTATTTACCACCTTCAAGCTCACCATATTACTCAGAAGGATATCTCCATGAAATTCAGAAAGAAATTCTTTACTTCCAATCGCTCGGCTCCACGTTGTTATGCAGAGACTTCAATGCCAGAACTGGCAGAGAAACAGATTTTATTGATACAGACGGCAATAATCATTTTGATGTATCCCCTCTATACCAACCCTTCGTTACAACACATAGACATAGCTATGATAGTATAGTGAACAAGAGTGGAAAAGAAGTTTTACAAATATGCAA
>OMLP01023100.1:18999-34601 GCA_900302685.1 Spondyliosoma cantharus | reverse complement strand
AACAAAAATGTGAAATATTTTTCCAGCTTCATCTCTTCTTGTTTTTCACGAGGCATCTTTGCACCGCTGAATGAAATTTCATGATAAATGCGAGAAATGATGACGCAATGATCCATCTTAAGCAGCTTTATATTAGAATTCTAGATTTAGCAAAAGGTGTTCGATAATGCCTGCTTTTAGATTCTTGAACATGCATGGCCTCTTTGTCTCAAATATATTGCTTTCTACTTCTAAAAGAGGAAAAGGGAAAAGTTAGAAAAGCCTTATGGAACACGTCTGATTCCAAAGAATGTCATTATGTTCTCTAAACAGGCAAAAAAAAAAGCAACTGGAGAACTATTTCCTAGAATCTAGCAAAACTACTTAACGGAACTGCTACAAAACAGAAATCACAATAAAACACACCTTAACAAAAGGGTACTTTGGACATCAGGGACAAAGGGCCAGGTGTTTTGCTCCCTCCTCTACACGTCCCCTGATGAAGACTCTAAAAGTGCCCAGGATATGAGAGCAGACAAGTGCACCAAAGAGAACTGAGGCATTAAATGTTAAAATAAACACCAACACTGTCAGCTCAGCCAGCTGAGTAACGTTAGTCTGTCAGGAAGAAAGAAAGGGCTCAGGGGAATACAGAAGGCTAATCACAGGTACAGTGATGTGCGTTTTCATCCTTTGACGAGTGGATCCAGGCTTCAAATCTGGACGTGGCAGCTGTGCTTTTTACCTGTGGCGCCTTGTCCATTTTTAGCACAGGCTAAGCCGCGGCCCCTAGCTCGGTGCTCCAAAACGCAGTGCTGAGAGGTTCATGAACTGTCCTGAGGGGCCTTCTGACAGTATGTGGGGGAGTAGAGGGAGTGGTGGGGGGTGGTTGATAGGAGACCAGACTGTCACCAGGGGCTGATAGCAGGACTAAAACCACTGACTTTCTACCTGACATACACACACACACACATACACACACACACGCACACACGTAAAAACACACACACACGAGCACACACAAAAAGGGGCTGAAAGGAGGACAAAGCCTGAGGGTCTCAGTAGGGAATCCATCCTTGGAAAGATGGATTTCGAAAGTGGAGGCACCTCGCTCTCTCTCCCCTTCCCTCCCCTTATCTCCTCCTTTTCCTTCATCCCTCCCTCTCAGCACTCTCAAGGTGAAAAAAAAAAATGACCTGCTGCAATCAGGGGGAAAAAATGTCAACTACATGCACATTTGCATATACACACACACGAGCGCGCGCGCACCACATGCAGGAAGCGGATGCTCGCATGTACTCTGCCGAGCATCCAGTTAACGGCTATTGTCAGGCGTAAACTGCTACGCCAGTTTCAGCATCATCACCTCATCCGGCTCACACGCACACAGGAAAAGTGAGGGAAGAGTACATCCCACTAACACAACATATTTTTGTCGTTGTCGGTGTAACCGCTCTAGTGGTCGGGTGCAGTTCACCTGCGTTTCTGCACCGTTGCCACAACAGAGAAAGACGGCGCAAGTGGGGTGAAAAAAATAAAAAGAAATGAAGAAACAGTTGGGAACAAAGATGAAGGAAAACAAAACAAGGTCATGTAAGTAACTGAAACCTGACCTCCCACAGATGAACATGTGGTGGACACAGACCTGGCTCGAGCGTGGACACACACATCCATGTGAGAGAATCCTAATTATAGCCTTTAACAATAATGCCGGCAGCTCTCTAATTGCCAATTAACTCAGGGTCACTGCTGTTATCTCTCAATCGCACCAGCCTCACTGCTTTGCCCCCTGCTCCTCCTCCAGGAAAAGAGGGAGCTTTACTCCTTCCCTTGCTCATTCCTACTTTTGTGTACGTGTACGTGTGTGTGTGTGTGTGTGTGTGTGCAGACCCAAACCAAAGCGCTGTTTAATGTGTTGTAGTTCTTTTGAAAAGTTGTGCAACAGCAGGGGACATGACAATAACGAAATGGTTATCGTTTTGTGTCAACACTACAGAATTGGCCTGGCTGGTCTGCATTCTACTCGACTGCCACTAAATCACCTTAACCCTCTCCTAAGAACAAAGACACACGCACGCACACACACACACACACACACACACACACACACACACACACACAGCAGCACATTACAAGCACATGCACACAAACACACAGACTAAGCCACTAAATCATGGAGAGCAAATGTGACAGGATGGCTAATCTAACTGTAAACACATTTGCACTTAATCCTGAAACAGAAAAAGACCCTTAGAAAATACATAATAGTAATCGGAAATAAAAACAAATTCATCTCTGGAGAGACAGAGAGCTTTAGGGGAGAGAACGGATGTTCGGATTAATTCAAAATAACCCGAACTCAGACAACAAAAAACACCCAAAGTTGGCAGGGAAAGTGCGCACACATTACTGTACAGTACAGTAGGTGCAAAACAGTTACAAAGCAACCCCGATCCACATTTTTATTTAGCCATAAGCGGAGAAAGTTTTGATCTAGAATCGATCTACCTCTGGTGAAAATAAAAGTGAAATCACCCACGAGAAAGTGGACCTATTCTGGAGCAAAACATTGTCAGATAATTGTAAAATACACATTTTTGGATTGCTTAGGCAGGTGTCACTGCAGGATGATCCTGTTTCTTTTTTATTTTGCATGCATAGGCATGATTATGCATGTGTGAGTGTCCGTATCTGTGTACGTATGGGTTTTTCACACCATTGTTCCTGAGTGAGAAAGGAACTATAATGAGCCATCATGCAAGAATAGAAAACGCGTCTAATAAGGAACATAATGGTAAAAGTGTCAGCGCATTTCTCTTTTAAGTAGGCTGCTTAGTATTTCACATGTCCCTGTGAGAGAAAAAAAAAAAACTAGGGTCAGGCGGACGGGCCAACTAAACGGGTAAATAAACCACGGAAGGTGGAGGATTGGAGCGGACAAGAAAAGGGAAGTATTAAGGCTCGCCGGGCCTTAACACTGAGGGGTAATGAGTAAATAGCTCTGTCCAAATAAATTTTTCTCAAACTGCTTCGTCTCAAATGCACAAGCCCACGGTCTTTTTCCTTTGATCAGTGTCATTTGCCAGAGATGGGAAAGGTTAAAAGGATCAGTGGTCACATAGCTACACCTCTCTTTTCCATTACATAGGCCGCATTTACCATTAGTAAATATCAAAGCTGTAATGACAAGGTTTATAAAACCCCTATATTCATATGGCGTGAAAGTAAATATCTGCCGGATCATTGAAATGGTCTCAGGTAAGTCTCTGTGATTAGCCTCCCTGACCTTCACATCAAGTCTAGACTGAATCCAAACAAAGGTCACATGTTGTATTTGGGAATTTGTCTAACCATGCACGCAGCCAATGAACAGTATGCACGTCCTTCAAAACAACAGAAACAACGGCACATCCTCAATCATCTCAAATCGCATGATCTTACATGAATAACGGAAATAATAAACCTCTTTTGTGTATCAGTCTCTTTATGATCTATCGGAGAGCAGGAAAGCAATTTCAGGAAGTTGTGCTGCTTAACTGCTACAGTCAAAGTTAGAGGGCAGAATATTCCAACTTCGCCCTCAAAACGGTCCCCCTGCGCGACGCCAAAAGTTACCGAAAAAATCGGCTGACGGACACAAAATGACGTCTCTTTGCGCACACATGAGTAAACCTCATTTGCATTTATAAACGAAACTGTGGAGGGAAACGACACCTGAGGTGGCGCCATTATGGGTTTTATTCTGAGATGTTTAGCTTCCTGAAATGTTGTTGTGTTTTGACACCTCAGGGCCACCGCATTAGTGTGAGTAAAGCGTGACCTTGAACAAGCGGAGGTTTCAGCATCGTGTTTCAAAAAAAGCCTCCAGAGGAACGAACACACACTGGGAAATCCAGCCAGTGACATTACAATGGAGGGAGGCTTCCTCCGCCACAGGGCTTTAACCTTTACATGTATTTACATCCATTTCTCTCTTATTAAAGTTACGCAATCAAGTAGTGCGGTATTTGGCTCCGTAAATGAAGACAGGCCGAGGGCGCCGCATCGCCTTTTATCCACTCAAAGAGCACTCCCGAGGGAACTTCCCCACCACGTCGGGCAAATTCATTCATATGTGCAGGAGCAACAACAGTGGTCGAAATACCATCGCTTTGGCTGCGCTGTTCCAAAAACAGGAGCGACTCAGTTGGTTGGAAGAAGCGCATTAACATTCGTGCAACAGGTCCAAGGGTTGGTACTACAGCAACAAAAATGAAAGTTCTGAAAAATGAAAGTCAAGTTCAAGTTCAGTTCTTTAACATCTTTAACCCGACTTCAGTGCATTACATGTCCATGACTTTCTTGGCCTACTTTTATTTCAATCACAGAATAGATTCAATGCTGCCAATATCATTCCCACTCCAGTTCTCAACATTCAAGTACACATTCTCAGCTGGATGTAAGTGACGCAAGGCTTTAACGTTATAGTGCAATTTAGGGCGATTCTTGACTGCACTCACAGCAGGTTTTATTAAGCTGTTTGAAATTATACTGGACCTCAGCACTTATACTCGACTTGGTTACTTTTTTATGGCAGAGTGCGAAAGATTAATGTGGTGTCTCACAGCCTGAGCAGCAAAAACAAAGTTTGCTCTGTTTCACCATCAACGTCTGTTGTCCGAAGGGGGGGGGGGCGATACCTGCTAGAATCTTTGAAGAACTGCAGAGC
Organism: Spondyliosoma cantharus; assembly: GCA_900302685.1. Taxonomy (NCBI): domain Eukaryota; kingdom Metazoa; phylum Chordata; class Actinopteri; order Spariformes; family Sparidae; genus Spondyliosoma; species Spondyliosoma cantharus. The sequence goes on along the minus strand of OMLP01023100.1, from coordinate 29,914 downwards.
TGCAACCTTTAAACTTGTTCAGGACAATCAATAATAGAACTGCTTTCTCAAGTTATTAAGTGTGCAAAAGTCTGGATGAAGACATTGTGCAAAGTAAATAAATCTAGTGTCCTGCCAAGACTACACTCAGGCCCAAATCTAACACCAAAAGCTGTGGTGAGTTATTAAACTTTAAATTCCTTCTTTTTTTGAGAGGGGTCCGCTAGTATAGTAAAAGAGAAGGGATAGGGTGATCAAATATTATAATTCGCTATGAAAGAGTGCGTGTGATTGCTCTGATGACCGGGATTGGAATTATGAATAGCGTATGATCTATTTTTTACCCTACTACAGTCGCTTTTAAGCTAAATGACCCCAGAGACAGACACGTGGGATGTTAAATAACATGTTTGGATTTGTGCGCCAGCTAAAGAAAACATAACCTGCTTGCACTTGTTGGATAAAGTAAAAGATTAAAAGTCATTTTCATCAGGTGATACTAGCACTGTTACAAAGTCAGAATTTTGATACTCACAATAATGGTGGTAAGGTAATAATACAAACTCGGAAATATTTATTTTCTCCATTACTGAATAAACAAGCTGTTCTCAGAGGAAAAGAAGGTTCCAGTACACTGTTTGAAGCTAGAACGGTGGCAGGGTCCGCCACATATAAACAGTAAGTAAAGTAAAACAGGATGAAAGTGTGTTGTCTTTTAAGGTATGTTTGTTTATTCAATTACTTTTAGACATGTCTCTTCTGATTTGTTAGAATACTGCTTTTTTTTTTGCTCTGAAGTTTCTGGATGGCACTGATGCTGAAAGTCAAACCAGCAGCAGCAAGGACCAGCGCAGCCATGACCCTGTTGGACTGCTACGATCTGAGAGATGAACTGATTCTCGCCCTAGAGAGACCGGTCCCCTGCATGGACCTGATAGATTTTATAAACTCTGAAGAGTCCTCCCCGCAGGAGCACAAGGCTGAAGTAAGTAGCTGATGGCGTGTGTGTGTCCTTGTTTCTGTGTCCGAGCCCTGCATGTCAAACAGTCTGCATGTCTCTTTCTTTTTCCCTGAAGTTATAACAAAACAGCTAGTAGATGGTCTGACTGAGATCCACTCCAAGGGTGTGTCCCACAGGGACATAAATTGGACAATATTCTAATAGAAACCTGCTCTGACGTCCCACGTGCCAGGATTATCGACTTTGGTGCATTTCTGTCAGAGGGCATGTACACTAATGAACACGGTAGGCTGTCTTTCTTATGTCCCTGTTTTCTGAGTCAATCTGCCTCCGTCGTCTACCTCCTTCCACCATTAAACTTTGAGTGTATTGTAGGAACAGAATGGTACACATCCCCTGAGTGATTCCTGGATGGCTGTTACAGGGCTGAACCGTCTACGCTGCCGCAGCTCAATGTCATGATCTTTGGGATGTCGCATCGATGTCTCCTCTTCGACAATGACACTGAGGCTGTCGATGAAAACCCTGACCTCAGTGTCAGCCTTTCCTTCCGTAGGTCAAAAACACACGTACAGTAGAATCAAGCACATGCAGAAACACACACAGAGAATGGTGAAACGTGATTCCCCTTTGTCCGTCCAGAACGCGAGGATTTTCTACTTAAACTGTCTGATCAAGAGCCCAGAGGACAGAGCCACCCTGGTGTCAAAACCAGTCCTGGCTGATATGATCCCAACTGGACTTTCACAGATCCCTCGTCCAGGATCGCCTCTGCTGTAGCTCTATGGCTCCCACTTTCCATTATCATCTTTATGCAAATAAACACCTATTAGCATAAAGCTCACAGAAAAGCCTGTGAAGAAACATGAGAAACACTCTGTGCCCTCTTTGTTGTTTTTAATGTAACTGATACTAAATAGCGTCAGTCGTTTCCTGGGGTTCACCAGATTATTGATTTTTTTCCGGTCCCCTGCGGTTTACCCCGCACAGCTGGCGCCCATGAGAGTGGCACTGCTGCGCACAGGGTATCTTTAGTTTTATGGACTGAACCACTGTTGTTGTGTCAGTCTTCATCGTTGACACCGCTACTGCTTCAAACACCGAGCTGTCTGTGCAGAGGGGATCCGTCTTTGAATTGAACTCTCCCGAGGTTTCTTCTGTTTTCCTTGTGGGCGTAGGTTTTTTCAAGAGTTTTTTTTTTCCTCGTCTTCTTAGAGAGCTCGGGCTGGGTGAGGAGTTCAACGATACTATTGTCTGAGCTGTCCTATACATGGGACTGATCAAAAAAATCACTCGCCTCACAGCAAGAAGTCCTGAGTTTGATTTCAGGACCTTTCTGGAGAGGAGTTTGCAAATTCTCCCCTACGCCGGTGTGGGTTTCATCTGTGCAAACATGTTTATTAAGTTAATTCTCCTGCCAGGGCAAACATGATACAGTGGCTACAGTGAATGAAGAGACATATGAGTGTGATAGCATGTCACAGTAAAGAATCTTCTTTAATAATACTCATTTGCTGCCTCATTTGTTCATAAAAGAGAACAAAACGTGACACAGCGATCATTTATTTGTGTTAATTTTGGGACAAGCTTAATCCATAAGTAGCAGTGAGGGGACCTTTCTCAAACCCCTCCCCCATACACCCTCTCCCTACCTCTCAGTTTGTGCATCCTCGTGCCACCCTAAACCAATTAGCCTGGAGAGGAAGTGGGTCAGAAAAGCATCTAACAATGAATCATACGTCTTTTTTTTTAATTTTCTTTGCTAAGTTGTACAAAATAACTATTTTCATTTCACCACTGCAATAACAACTATCCTTTGGTTTGCAATCCTAACAATTCAATTTCTATAGAACTCTATTGTTGAATCCACAGGGTTCTTCCACTCGTTTGTACACAATTGCTGAAGGGGAAGTTCTTTATTCCAACATCCATACAATGATGAAACCATGTCGAGCAATCCCTTATGATATTCAGTAACTGAATAATAGTAATTTAATCCTTTATACATAATAATCAATACTAACCTTCATCATGGTTAGGGATGTCTCCACTATTTACTATGTTGTAATAAAGACACACAGCAAGCTTCCATTATATATGTTTTCTTCAAACTATAAAAAAAAAAAAAATGAAGGGTCTCGGGAGAGTTTAACTCTCATAACAGTGCATGCTGGGAAACTTAACACACTAGGTCATCTGCGCTTAACACGATCATTGCACTGGATATTTTTTATCTGCTTAGCGCAAACAACTCATCTTATTTACCGATGGGAGGTTTTCTTTTTTTACAAATCATAAACGGGTAATGAATGACCACTCAAAAGTGTAATTAATACTAAATCTGGGTTTTTTACAGTGATAGTGGCACAAAGGTTAGCTCATTTGTTATCCCAGCGACATCTGAAACACAAAAACATCTCACAATCAAGGCAATGTAATTTGCAAATTTAGGCAGTTGAATAGGTCTACCATACATTAAGCAGATATATAAGAGAGTTACATAGCATACGGTAGATATTCAAGTTTCAAAGGTTTTTTTTCCCTCACACGCTCACATGATGTGTGGAGCGAAATGTAGGTTAGGAATACTTTTGAGACTGTGCTTTAAAGGCTTATGGATGGGGCTGTGATATAATGAAAAGCAGGGGAACAAACGGGGAAAAATAATTACTTTAAAAGATTCTTGATATTTTGAGGATACTTGATCCTATTGCAAGAAGAGAACAGGTAGAAAAGGGTCTTGGAAATCATGCCACAGATCCATCTGAGGATGTCAGCATCATAACCAAAGGAGTCAAAGAGCTGCAAGGAGATATGTAATGAATGGTTGCGTAGTCCTGCTTTGGCTAATCTACAGTTTAAACCTTGAGCTACACAATGGAACTGAGATAAAAAGGTGAATTTCCTCACCCCCCAGCCTCCTGCCCAGACAGGCGAGCCTCACAGTGGGCTTCCCACACACGGCCTGATTTTCAGCCCGTAGTGGCCCAGCACGGGCCCAGAAAAGGCCACACTTTGTGGGAAGTTTTATGTTTATTTATGGATTTATGCTTTCGTGAGTAATATACACAGACAAGACATTGCTCACGCAGGAAATGAGATCACGAAAAGTGGAAAACCTCTCTTTGTTTTTGCACTCCATCATTTCTTTACTCTCAAGTGGCGTCAGTTCAATAATAGCCATGGCAAGATAAATGAAACAAAAGCTGCAGTTCTTGCAGGTCAGTAAAGGAGAATATAATTCAAAGATCCTTACATACGTCGAGCTTCATAACTTTTCCAGCTCCGTTGGGATTTTGTCACACTTACATAAGTGCTCTGGAATACACGGATCTGAGTTGCCACCAGTTTGGCCTTCGGTCCTTCTCTCTTTAATTAATTCATGGTGATGCTTGGTGATACATTAGCAGTCTGACAACGGTGAACACTCTAGAGGAAATCGAACCAACTGTGAAAGAACTCTGCATCACACGTTTAATAAATAATTTACACATTACAGTCGTGGGAGGCAAACTGTGTATTTCCGTCATTAACTGACTACACCATCACAATTAAGCATTTTGTCCAATTCTCAGTTATGAAGTCAATCTAGTTGAGGAACTTACATTACCACAAGGTCCATTTTAGTACCTAGAGAGTGGAGTCTGGCGCTTTCAGTCATATCTCATGATCTCCATCTGTAAATGAAGGTAATTGTTGATATTCAAACTCGTTTTCTTGTTTATTTAGTTTAGTCTCTTCCACCTGTTCTGAATAACAATCACTATGAAATTGCGGCCACATTTAACAAAGACATCGTGTCATTACTTACGACTTATTATTGTCAAGTCCACTTACGACTTAATAATCCGACAGGCTTTAACTGTCAGTCATAATAGAACTGCTGCCAGGTATGACTTGGCTCCTGTAACGAGCTGATGTACATGGGCTGCATTATATTTCTCCCTCCACAACTCTGCACTTTCTCTAGTCCTATTTTGTACTACCATATTTGAAGATTTTGTGTATCCTGTATCCCAATAAAAAGGGATTCTGTTGTGCCAAATATATGTATATGTCCAACAAAGAAAGGCTGAAGATATACCTGCTTTTAACAACGCATTTGGGTATAAACGATGGTTAGCTCATGTGTCCTGCATCCGCTTGGAGCATCGGTTGGCACATCCTCAGACAGTAATGCTACACGTCTGAAAATGCAATGTGCACATGAACAGTAGGGGCAATGAATGGCCAATACAGGAGTGTGATAGGGTCTATGAAAATTAACCAGATGTTATGTTGTTGTTTCGGTGTATGACTTCCTGTATGGCTCTGTGCTGAATTCGGCTGCAATGACAGCGGAGCGGAGACGGCCGAACATGGATCTGGTGGAATTTAGGGGTCATAGTTGTCAAGTCTTACAGTGGTTTATGAGGTAATTTGCAAAGGCCTCACATGAATTGAAGATTAAATATTTATAAGTATATTCATAGGTCCTGGGTTATGTTATGTAACCTATAACCTTGGTTCTATTTACAGCTTTTTCAGTCAGCATACAGTGTTTCTGTGGGTCACTGGTGAGTATATTTGGTTTTCTAAATCAACACAGACTGACTAACCAGCTTTCATTCAAAGTGTTCCTTCATAGCGAACTATCAGAATATGACTGAGCAAGTAGTTGAATGAGTTTGAGTAACAGACTCTTCGAATGAGTCATGTCACTGTCACCAATCAAACAAGTAAGGTTCGTCGTGAGTCATTCACTCAATTTAGGACATTTCGGTAAATCATCTGTGAACATGAACAGCTCTCTGACAGAGGGAAAGAAGGGGCAAAAAAACAGAGTCTAATCTGTAATGTCACATCAAAGCACAGCCTTGAGCGGCGCCATTGAAAATGAATGAGGCACCGACTTTGTGGACACGCAGCATTCTTGCTATAATCTTCTCCATCGCACCACGAATTGATGATTGACATGTACTCCACCGCAGTGTGATGACTTTGATATCTCTCAAAAAGAGAAATTACAGAAATAAAAATAGTGCAGACAAAAGTGTACATGCAATAATAAACAGAAGAAATCTACCCCAGAGCTTGTCTACCCAGCTGAGGCAAGATGTTCCCGTTTTGACAGTATGCCAAAGAGGTTCCTGTTTCCTCTTTAATGGATGCTTTAACCAAATCGGTAGTGGAGGAAAACGAGCAACTGAACACGGTAAGTAAATACTTAGATCCTAGACAATGACATTAGCTGTTCACCTGTTACTACAAGTCCAGTGAAGGTGTGATAACCCAAGTTCAGTTGTTGTCATATCTAAACTATTAAGTATAGCATGTCTTGGGTACAGAGTTGAAGTACCTGCTATCGTCAGATAGTTTCCATTTTCTTTCCATTTTTCATTTTATAGTCCTCTTTTCCATTTCTAATGATACTAAATGATTAATTTCTAACTGATTAACTGAATGTAACTTTTAAATAGACAATTTAGCTCTCATGCAAATGAGAAGTTGAACCGTTAAGCAATGACATGAGCTCATTCTTAACGTTAGCTAAACTTCACTAAATTACAGAGGTAAATCCAAAAGTAGACCAGAACCTGGTCTACGTATCTGTGAAAAAAGTGGTCCAGCAAAGTGGTTTGGGAATGTTTAGTGTTAAAATAACCCATCCATCAGACGGACTTACACAGATGCTTTGAATGAATTGGGTTTCCGGTGTAGACTGAGCACTCAAAAGACAGGATCTACAAACAGATTCACTTTTCTTTAGCTCATGGATGAATTATGAGAACTGGATACCAGAGGGTTTTTTTTTTTCTCTTCATGGGTTGCTTCCACATTGAGGGCCTACAACAAATGCACATTACAGTCGTTTCCATTGCCTCTAAACTGATGTGGCAGACGGTTTGTTGCACAGAACTATCCTTAGAAAATGTTTGGGAAAACGCAGGCACTTCTCATGAGTGATTCCACAAACCATCTGTCTGTCACTGTTTATCACAGGATAACCACAACCAATCAGATCAACGAGCCATATGATTCAATAGGAGTGTGAAAGAGCCAGTTGGTAAATAAATCAAACTCTTGCAGCCAGTCGGGGGACGAGGGAAAACATCTTCTCCATCGAGAAGAGCCTCCTGTGCCGTCCTTTGCTCTTCTTTCAGTGAAATATGCTCTCCAGCTCTGGTATAACAGATGGTATAGCAGTATCTTGGGGCGCCACCATGGTTATTTTCAAACCGAACAGTCACTTTGCTCACTAGTTTTTACATCTAAACCACGCCGGTTCTGCCAGGAGTGCCTCACAGGAACCGCGCAACATAGCTAAAATTAGGCCCTCGCTGTCCACGGCTGACTCAGAGATCCTGATTCATGCCTCCGTCTCATCTAGACTGGATTATTGCAATGCCATATTTTCAGGTCTACCACGGGAGAGCACTAAAAGTCTAAAACTGGCTTGTAACGTTGCAGCTAGAGTCTGAACACGTACAAGAAAGTTTGACCATATTACACCAATCCTAGCCTCAGTGCACTGGCTCCCGATTCATGTCAGATCAGACTTTAAGGTGCTGCTGATGACATACACAACTGCACAGAATCTTTTCCTGCATATACTCCACCTCATGCATTACGCTCTCAGAATTCAGGGCTCCTGATGGTTCCCAGGGTTAAAAAGAAGTCAGCTGGCTGCAGGGCTTTTTTTGCATCGTGCCCCTTTCCTCTGACATCAGACAGTCTGGCTCTATTGACGCCTTCAAATCTAAACTCAAAACGTACCGCTTTGACTTAACTTTTAATTAGTCTTTGACTTCGATTGCTAGCTTCTTTGGTGGGTCGGTCTCGGTCTCAATGAGTCTCTTACCTGGAGCATTAGAGTTCAAATTGTCCTGCCGGCAAGGAAACAATGCGCAACATTGCATTTCTCTAACTTTTGTTTTCTGTGCCCACAAGCTGCAAGCTGTGTCGCTGTCTCACTGGCCTATCTCTATCGCTTTCTCCTCTTCCTCCTCCTCCTCCTCCTCCTCTCTTTTCATTCACGATCCCTTTTGATGGTCCACCGGCCCCTGGGAACATGTCTCTCTCCTGCCTCCCACTGCCTCACATATCGATGGATCTGGATCGTCATACCCATGGGCTCAGATGGATCATTGCTCTCCTCTCTTTGACTATTTCCTTACATCAGTATTTTTCTTTTGTACTGCTAATTATCTTGTGTGGCCTGCCCTCTTCCAGGTCACCACAGAGGAGAAGAGGTCAAGTGGATCGGGCACCACTTGGCAAAGCCTCGGCCTGCTCAGTCGTCCGAGTTTATTCTTTACTGCCGACATCTATTGCAATTCTGTTCGGTCCAGGGAGAGGGACCCCTCCTCTCTGGCTCTTCCTGAGGTTTCTTCCATATTTTTTCCCCCCTGTTAAAAGGTTGTTTTTTTCACAGTATGGCAAGTTTTGCCTCACTCGAATTGAGGGTCGAAGGACAGAGGATGTCATTCACTGATTTCAGCATGCTGATTGGTCTGAATCACTGCTGTTGGGTCAAAGCGCATAACGTGAAGCCTGGCAATATGCCTTGACACACACACACACACACACACCAGTACCCCACAATTATCTCTTCCACTTCTTTAAAGGTAAAGGTTCATTTATTTATCAGTTGTTTTGGTGCTCATGAAGATCTTCATCGATTGATTGGAGCTATCTACCTTAAGGGATCATGGTGCTGTTGGATATGGTCCTCAGTCACGCCTCCAGAAATGCTACCAATCGACCAAATCAATTAAATGGACCACATGCTTGTTTTTTTCCACCATGGATCCAGAGGGGCACAGCAGGGCATCCATCTCTTCATCTACCACAGGTGACGTACAAACGCGCACGGTGGTGCACACAGACATCGCCATACAGTGTCTGATGTGAATAACAAGAGACCGAGAGAAAGCTACATCTCCCCACAGTTTGTCTCCCGATCACCGCCCTCCAGCGTGATACGAAAGCTAAGCCGCGGAATTGTTTGTCAACCAATTTTCTAACGAGCTGCGAGCCAGCGTAAAAAGCAAATGAACGGCAAATACCAAAACCTAGCCTGTGATACATGCAGATGTGACGGTCGCTCATTTAGATATGCAAATGTCGATGCCAAACGTGGTCTACGAAAAGCGGCGGACCACGACAATAGGCCGCGAATAATGGAGATGTGTTCAAAGCCCCTGTCGATATTTGTTCACGGATTCAATTTGCTATTCCTGTTCTGATTTATTAATTGCCGCATTCGGTGTGCGTGGAGGCTTTGTTATTGTTGTTGTCCTTTGGCTGTTTGTCTGGACCAATTATGGTTGATCCTCCCGAGAGTAGACTGGACTCTTCAGATGTCTGCTTATAATCTATTGATTCCTTTCATCTCTGGTTTGCTGTTGCTAGTGCGCACGCACGCGCGCACGTGTGTGTGTGTGTGTACGTGTGTGAGGGCGTGTTTGTCAAAGACAGATGGGGGTGGGTGGTTGTGTCTATGTGTTGGAAATGAGTCGATCTCATTTACACTGGTCTCTTCGCCCAGCGGAGCGAGGGAAGGGGGGAGGCCTGGTGCGTTGGTTGCCTCTCCATTTCATTCCTCAGTCGTTCTCTCTGTGGTATTTTCTCACATATGCTCGTAGCGTTCTGTCATTATCGCTCTCTCTCTCATTTGTCTCGCACTCCCCCCTATATCCTCTTCTGCCTCCCATTTTTGTATTATAACCCTCTTAGTCTGCCAATCTCCGGCTGTCCACCTATTCACTCCCGATGTCCGTCTCTGGCTGTTTTTTTCTATCTTTCTGTCTATTTTTATTTCACCAACATTCACTCAGAATCCCTTTTAATCTCTTATTCACTCACTCTTTCCACATATTTACCCTGGCACCATCTCCATCTCTCCCCGTCTCTCTTGCTGTCTATCAGTGTTACTTCAAAATCATACATTTGACAAAAAAAAAGAAAAAAAGTGAGATGTAGAAGGCAAAGGACATCGTTTAAGATCGCGCAACGGGATAATTGCCGCATATTAACTTCAAATTTAATGGAAGTTGGTTAAACAATTAATTTCTCTGACTATCATGTCCATGGCTAAGAGGTAGCTATTTGGAATCTTTCAAATAACAGAGCGGCGCTGATGAACATTAATCCACAGGAGAGGAGAATTAGATTCAAAGCTCGTACGACCCTAACGCAACGCCCAAAAACAATTTGTGTGGAAAATGTGTGGATTTGTTTGAGCTTATGTGAGTCTTAGAAGGTTTGGATGATTTCTCACAGCCAACAAGTCTGTATTGGAACCGAATATTCATGTTTATTTTGAAACATCCTGCCACAGATTTACAGAACATTTATAAAGAATGTATAGAATCACCAGTCAAATCTGATGAAAAACACTTAAAAAGTTTGGATTCTGCCCCAAAATAAGTTTTAAAACACCCTTTCCCTCATACAAGCTATACCTCTATTATGCATGTCTAATGTTTGAATAACCTTTCTTGGTAATACTGTGCATTAGCGTAAAGTCCTTATTTTAGCAGCACCAAATCGGTTGAAACAGTCATGAATGCGACAACACAACTGGCCAATACAATTCTGTTTGGGGGAAACCGGGTGGGATATGTGTAATACTGCACAACCACCATGTCTGGCGTTAAAGTGATAGTTAGGGTTTTTTGAAGTGGGGTCATATAAAGTACATATCTATAGTCGGTCTGTTCCCTACTGTAATTGCCGATCAGCTACATTTTCTCAACCGTAGAACCTCCGTATCCCTACGCAGTTGTGCTAATGCGTAGGGATACAGAGGTTCTAGGGTCTGTGTCTGTGTCTGAAATTGTTAAGTTTCGTTTTTATCAAAAGTAAACAGAGTTGCTTGCATAAACCTCCCGCCACTCGCAGATCACCTGTTGCGCTAATGCGTAGGGATACGGAGGTTCTACGGTTGAGAAAATGTAGTGCCAAAAGAAAGGGCGGTCTGACGGCGATGTA
>OMLP01023100.1:0-18979 GCA_900302685.1 Spondyliosoma cantharus | reverse complement strand
TTAGGGTTTTTTGAAGTGGGGTCATATAAAGTACATATCTATAGTCGGTCTGTTCCCTACTGTAATTGCCGATCAGCTACATTTTCTCAACCGTAGAACCTCCGTATCCCTACGCAGTTGTGCTAATGCGTAGGGATACGGAGGTTCTACGGTTGAGAAAATGTAGTGCCAAAAGAAAGGGCGGTCTGACGGCGATGTAAAGTGGTGTGAATTTTTTTCTCTATACAACGTACACTTGAACTGATATAGCTTTTTTTAGGTGGGGCTTGTTTTAGGTGGTTAAAATTTGGCTTTTCATCTGGACTCCGTTCACTGCAGTACAAAGCTGAGCGTCTGGGCTAGAGCAGCTCTCTACTTCTCCAAACTGAGGCTGCTCAGAACAGACAGACTATAGATATGTACTTTATATGACCCCACTTTAAAAAAACCCAAACTATCCCTTTAAGGCCCCTGCACACTAAACTGATGTCACGGAACTAGCTGCGACAAAGGCCGACCGCCGCGCCGCCTCACTTCTGCTTTATCTCAGCAAGAAAGCTGTGGTTTTACACACCTCAAAGACTGCAGCCAGAGGCCAACAGGCTTGTCCGTTGTGCGTCTGCGCGAAAGGAAATGCCTCTCTGTGGATACGCAAACCACAAAATGCTCTGTATGTTGTGCCGGCGTTGAATAAATGACATAAAGTGTGATACGATGTTGGTGTGTCCGATCATCAGGAAGTGTGTGCGCAAACACACATACGCAGATGCACAATCTGCCTTCTCTCTCTCTCTCGCTCTCTGTGTCTCTTCGTCATTTGTCAACAGCTGTGATATGACTGGATGGATTTTGCTGCTACAGTAGATAATATGACTTGAAGTGATAAGCTTCCCAGAGTGGAAAATCAAGCGCTGTCTGGTCTCTTTACCATGATCATGATCCCATCACCTCGCGCTCATTATACAATTTTGAGCAGCCATTTCGATCAATCACCACCCATTGTAGCATCGCTGTGGCAACCTTGAGCCTTTCACAGCCTTGAGCTTTCTAAATAACTGCCTCGGAGGGAGTGAATGGAACCACAATGAATCTGTCTGTCAAACATGTTCCCTCTGCACTTGCAGCCTTCAGTCTGTCCACGTTTTCTTTCTCCTGTTCCCTCAAAGTGTAGGCATGTATTTAGCTGTGTATGTGCAGATACCATGAGAAGTAGTTACCCCTGTGTGTGTATTTCTGTTTAGGTGTATTCTCGGCAACTCTTGACGTCTTTGTAAAGACAATAACAGGACGCAATACATATCACACTTGCTGTTGCTTCTGACTGCCCGGCGCGTCGCCTTTTCTTTTCTTTTCGACTTCTAACTTTTTGACTCCTTGCTTCACTTTAAATTTGTCCTTGTTTTGTCACGAAGTAAGAAATCGCAGAAGAGCTGTCGGCTTCGATTTCCGTCTTCTAAAGTTTCACGTCTGAGCTCAGGTGCTGTTATTGTTGGACGCGTAATTGCATTAGCAGTAATCGCACAGTTTTCACAGAGCTGCCTTAAAAAAAACAACAGGTTTTGCACAACTGTTTTTGTTTCATTGCGCTCTAAAGACGAGCATAAAAAGAAAAAGTGAACCAAACACCTTGGGGCAGAGCTCGCTTCTTCAGCAATAACAGTAAAAAAAGGCTTTGTTGAAAAGCAAAGCGCCATTTTTTGAGTGCAATTAGGGAGACTTTAATGAATTGTGACTGCTCACACCATGTGTATTTGTGTGGATGTGCATCTTTCTCCACCTTATGAAAAGCAGCCAACAACATGTATTTTACTCTTTTCCTAGTTCACCCTCATGGGCATCATACATGCATTCGCTTAGATTTCACACATTCGTTTGAATGTATGTCATTACATCCTTGTATTATACAGAGATTCAGGGTGCGTGGCACAGAGGTGGTAGGATTTTAATAGGAGCTCTTTACAGAGATGCTTAACTAAAGGCTGTGGGAGAAAAGACAGAACATACAGGAGAGGGAATGAGGCGCCACTGTATATGGTGACAACACTGCCCTCAATAAATGGAGCTTGGATCTTAATTCAAGGGAGACCCAACCTAAAATTTAAATGTAAGCAACAATGAGGAAAACGGAGACTCCATTTCACTCTGGAACTTTACTCAAATGCGTCGAATGACAGCCCAAACTTTGCCCATGAGGTGGGAGAAAAGTAGAAGTGAGCAATAGAAGACTGGATATAAAGTTGTTGTTTTTTTTTCTCACACAACTAATGTTGCAGATAGATCAAGCTGCTGTCGATTCCTGGGAGTCTGCCTCATGAGAGTCTCTGGACTGCCCTACTCGATGAGGTTAGGTGTGCCAGTGATTGACATGCCCTGCTGTGCGGCAGATCTCCCTCAGCTGCGGGATGCAAAGTGGTGGCACAACACCGCTTATGGACAAAGTCACTCACTCGGATGAGTCACTCTCTCCTGAGGGTCTCTTTTAGGCAGTCACTTTAAGCCGCTCATACAAAATTTTGAGCGGGGGAAGAGTAGCCATGAGTCGCTATGTTGCCTAATTTTAAGACAGGATGTTAAGTCCGAGCAGCCCATGAGAGCCCATAAGCCTGTCACCCCACTAACACCTCCTTAGAGGTCGGCTCCATCTGTGAGTTTGGGCTCCCTGCCTGTTAGCCAGCACCCTGACCAGTCAATCACCACGCCAGTTGGCTTGGAACAAGGGTCCACCCCCCCCCCCTTCGCCGCCCGCAGCCACAAGGTCCCAGCTGCCAAGTGGAACAACCTCACGACTCTCAGCAGGAAGTAAGTGGAGATGGGTGTACATTCCCATAACTTTGTACTCACAAATACACTTTTCCTTGTCCGTCACAACCTGGGTGCAGAGTATAAGGTGGTCATGGCTCCGAGTTAAAGGATGCCTTAATTTACTTTAGCTTATTGGTCTAAGTGGGTAAAGCAACAAATTGCATATAAGGGGGTACTGGAGGGGAAATTGATCTTGATTGTAATTTTCAACAACTGAACGGGGTCTGTAGACCTAAAAAGTTTGATAGACAGTATGGGTATTACTTTCAAGAGTAGAGAGAAGCAGTAGCAGAGAGAGGCACAGTATAATCCTCATGTACATCCATTTGGTGACCAATAAATTGAGCTACGTAAAGTCTGAAGAGTGGTGCAGCAGGTGCAATCATGAGTAAAAGTCTTTAATAGCCTTGAAGTATCTCCGCTAAACATTTCCAGAATAGCCTGTTAAAGATCACTGGATTTCTGCTTTTACTGCCGTTTTACAAAACTGGCACTTTTTGAGCGTTGAGTTCTGAGCCTGTCGTTTTTTTTACCTAGTGGCAGTCTTCACTTTCTGTCCCGCTGTATTCGTGTATCTGTTTCACAGTGACTGACAGACCTCATGATTACCTCTACAACTGCTGTCACCCCGTGATCTAACAGAGTGTGCCGGTCCTTCGTGGTTTTGTGATTGACTTGTAGCTGAGCGCAGAATTAATGGCAGTCGGCCACTCGCGTCACCTGTCTAACATGAGTTACACCATGTGGTACAGTAGCAGATGAAGCAAGGTTCTTCATCTTCTCCACGACAGAGGACATCGGATTAACCTTTTTCCCTTTTCTGTGATGGTAGACTGACTTTATGGCTCAAAACACTCAATGTGTGGTCTCAGCAGAGCCTTTCTCAGCAGTTAAAGTGATCTTTATCATTGTTTTTGTGACTGGGGCTGACAAATGTCGACTGTATCTTCCATTTGTTTACTTTACCCCGCAGTATTTGCTAAATGTTCACTGGTATGACAAATAGTAGACACGGCGGAGCAATGCATTACGTATTTAATAGTTCATATCGGTGCTAATTCAAAGCAAACGAGTTGGGAGAAAATACGTCGTCAAATACGGTCGACGGTCACCCACTCCCCTGCACTTCATACAGGTACTCTATAGAGTCTGTGTGTGGCATGCAAAGCCCCCCTACCAAAAAAAAAGTGTCGCAAATCTACTTGGGAGGACAACATTGTTAGGTTAGGTTTTGGGAAAAGATTGTTGTCACTTGGTTTCAGACGGGATACAAGTAGTAGCGTCCTGGAATTAAAAGCCTGGGAGGCTAGCCACGAGTCGCCTGCTAGGCATCAACTGAGACTCATTTGATTCTCTAAACTTGACATCTCTGCCATGTTTGTGGTGTTGATTTTTAATTTTAACATGGATATTTGACCAACCCTGTTGACCGTCAGACAGTTGAAGCTCTGGAGGAATAAACATCCGTAGCTGAGGTAAGAACAGAGGTTATTTTTAAACTTTCATTATTAAAAGGTTGGTATTAGTTAGCCGTATATTCATTCTGGCTTCTCAACCTCTGCAGCAGCAAACGCTGAGACGGCAAAATCTGCAGCAATGTAGTTAAATTCTCTACTATCTGATTGCTGAACGGAGTGGAAGTGACCTTAACTTTCTGAATATACAGAGAAGAGAGGGGAAAAAGAGAAGACAGAGGAAGAACCAAAGTCTCTGGTGAGTGCTGGGTTCGGTCACAGGCTAAAGTGAATATGATGAGACAGGTATTCTGGCTGTTTGGGGGTGAATAAACCTGCAGTTAAACTTGCTGGAGTACTGCGAATAAACACAAATGATCCCATGATCAAACTCAAGCCAATAAAGCAGGACCTAGCTTGTTAGCCTTTGCTGGCTTGGTAGCTTCCAGATAGGTGGGCATGTTTTAGCATTCCACCCACCCAGCAACAGCGTTGTTAAGTCTAAAGTGCATGTGGGTCTTTGTTCTCGCCACAACGGAACGTCTTTCTCTCATACTTTACCCTCCAATACAGAGATACAGTTATTTTAATGTTGCAACATCCATCCTGTCCATTCGTCACACTTTCACCATGCGTCACCATTTGTTTTATGACGCATTACCCGACAAACTATCTCCCTTTTTTAATCAGGGCACAATATATAATAGAAGCACACCTCCCCAGTAGAGGGAATGATGTTTCTGAGCACTCTGTTTCATATATTTCCATATTAATGTAAAAAAAAAAAGTGGTCAGATTAAGGCCAATTATCGTGTGTATGAGTGTATTTTTATACAGGATACATTTGCCATGTCATGCACTGATTAGCATCAGTTAATAATACAACTGCATTTGTTGAATATGTCACGGTGATTACTGTTACACAGCTGGAGTGCGTGTTTTACATCCTCGCACACTGTCACATCTCTACTTCCATCGCTTCCTCCTCCCTTATTCCCCACCCCCTTCACTTCTTCCCAGGCTCTTCTTTTTCCTTTTTTTTTTTCTCTTCTCCCCGTTGTTGTCTTTGATACTCATGCCTCTCTGTGATTCCGTTGGCTCCCTCCATCCCTCCTCTGTCTTAAGACGGCTTGGGCTGAGAAACAGAAGCTCTGCTGTGGGATAACTTCATTACCAAACAACCAGGGGAATCGAGCGGGGTTGAAAGATAGGGAGAGGAGGGGGAAAGAGATGTGGGAGAGATAAGTAGCAGCGTTGTTATAAAGCTGTCTTTTCTTTTTTACGCCTTCATCTAATTTCGCCGCTCTTGTCCTTCGCTAATAGAGAGGCAGTCCGACGTTGAATGAAGAGATGCTCACCTCCGGCGGGGGGGGGCCTCTGTTCACTGCTATAGGTGGCGATGCACAAAAAGTGATTCATGTTTTTTTATTGAGTTCTCATTGGTTTGGTTTCTTCTTGGCGGTGTTTCAAGCTAGGAAGGGATACTAATGCTGTGGAGGGTGAAGGGGAATTTTATTTATGTCCCAAACAATGTGATTAATTCGTCATGGGGTGTACGTGAGACATGAAAAAGGCTGTGAATAATTGATGCTTTTCTGTTTTTTTTTTTCGATGTGTTTTTACGACGATGGCAGCATCGCTCGCCTCAAGGAAGCTCGGGTCGCTCATGATGCAAGCGGCAATCAAGTGCTTACTCCAAGCGTTTCTGTTTATGAGCAAGTTAATCATCTTCCCCCCGACATGTGTTTTTCAGCACGTTTGCCCTTTCCCCCCTTACTCTCCGCTTCCGCTGCCCCCCCCACACACACACTCTCTTAAGGCAATGTGTTATTACTGTAATGGAATAAAATAAGGAAGCGGAGATGTTTAAAGCTCAGCCCATTAGGCTATGAAGCAGTCATCCCGCTATCATTTAAGTTGCTTTAATTGAATCCCAACAGGCAGAAGCGAGTATATGAAGCCTCCCCCTCTCATTCTCTCTTTCCCTGTGTGCGTCTGTGAGCCTATGCATGTGTCTTTGGGCACGCATGTCAGTGTTTTAGGTCCCCAAGCTGCAGTGTAATAATCCTCTCTCTCACAAAAAGGTTTTTTCGTAAACAAGCAGAAAGTTAAAGACACTTCGCCCTCAAGGCAGCATGCCCACCGTCTCACTCAGTCGCGCGTGCTCCTCTTTTGGGGTTCGCAACTTCACGACTGACAGAGACGGAGTGGTCGGCTTTTGTGTGATCGGCCCTACACCCTAGAGAGGGTGTATTCAATTAGAGTTTATGCTCGTGATGAATCGCCCGCTGTCTGCGTCACATTAAAACTACTAGCGGCGATTTTATCTACATCGAGCCAAGCGGTGTAAAACTGTTCATTGTGATTATACCATGCACAAATTAAAGGCGAGATGAGGTAACGAAGAGCGCTCCGTGACTCCCAGTTTTCTGGAGTTGATTTCAGACTTTGAGGCTCAATTGAGAGAATAGCTTGACGTGATCCAACAAGGTCATGTCTCCAGTTCCTGAGGGGGCTTAAAACGAAGCAAGAGCAAACATCGTAACCGTCAGTCCAGTGTGAACACAGTTTGGTTCTTTGTGTTTGCGCTTCTCATCTCAGAGTAACAATCCTGCCTCTGCCGAGCTCCATCAACAACAAGCTAATCTCTTTGCTGACTCATTACGTCGGTGTGTTTTTCGCGAGCGCGGAGCTGATACAACGGCACAACTAAAAGCAAAATTACTACCTGAGCCAATCACCTCAAAATGCACCAACTGCACAAAAACACTTTATGCATCACTGAGTTTGAGAAAAGGGATCATGCTTCCCAAATGACTCCGAAAAAATTCTGCGGTTGCAAAATTGCGATCCTGGTGATGACACGCATCTTCCTAAAATGGTCACAAGGCGACTTTCCACCTAGGAAAGGTGGCAAGTTACTGCATAAGCAAAATTATTTATAATACTTGTATAGTCTGTTCGCTCACTCTGTTGTCCCTCTGCAATGTGGATGCAACTACGAATTGTCTCCAGTGAAGCAAGACCTCCCGGGATGTTGGGGATGTAGTGTTTAGCTCAAGCAGGGCAGATTCTTCCTGACAATGTGTTTCCCCTCTGTCTTCTTGTTTCTCTACATCATCGGGAGTTGTGCTTCTCCCCTCTGTCAAACATGCACTGGCGCTTGGAAGCTTATCGTTTCGATGGCTCCAGATTTGATGGGGTCACCTTCATGCTATATCGCCTTGATGGGTATGGGTTACAGAGATAGAGTGGAGTGTGTCACTGCAATTCTCACTGTTGCGGGGTGCAAATATAGTCATGTGCTACGGAACCTCAAGAGACATATAGAGTCGGAACGAGGAAGGCAAACAATAATATGGTGGTGGCATTGTGTACGCAACCTAGAATGTGAATGTGAATTGGGATTATAGACGTGAAATCACTATTACAGGTTATTCAGTCACGTGTCCTTGTCTAGGTCTCCTGCTGTCGCTCTTGAGCCATGAATTCGCCAACAATGTCTGCTTGAAGCTGGAGTTGGTAACACTGGAGAAACCAAGAGCAAGCCAGATTTTAGCTGAAGATTTAACAGAACAATCCTACCCCCTCCCTTCACGCCTCCCTCCTCCACTGTCTGACTATGCTGACACTGGAGGTATGTGTGCGCGGCGGGTTTGCTACCTTCCTCAAGCTCTCTAAGCTGTTTTAGTCTCATAAATACATAAATAAAATAATCTGTTAAAGGAGACCCATTTCAGTTTTTCTGCTTTCCTTCAGTATTGTATATCGGTTCTTGTACATGTAAAAGGTCTTGATAGTTAAAGAGGTCAAAGACTGAACCAACAGGGGCTCCTCTCTTCCACAGAAAACACTGTTCCTGAAATGCCTCGTCAGTAGTCCCGCCTTTAGTGACTTTGTGACATCATGATAGGTCACCATGTCATGACCTACCATGTCAATTTCTGCCTAGCAGCTAGTTTGGCACAGCTGCTTATTAGCAGTGCTGGCTCAGGCATGTGTAAGCTGACCAATCAGAGGAGACTGGGTAGAAAATCCCATGTGGCTCAGGGGTAGAGCCAGCATCTTGTTATAGGTCACTGGTTTGATTCGCCTGGTCTGCGTGTCAAAGTGTCCTTGGGCAAGATACTGAAGCACAAACTGCTCTTGATGGGCTGGTCGGCACCTTGCATGGCAGCCACCGCCATCAGTGTATGAATGTATGAATTTCAGTAAGTCGCTTTGGACAAAAGCGTCTGCTAAATGCCCTAAATGTAAATGTCTAAAAAAAAAAAAAAGGCTTGGCAGTTACTGCTCACTGTTGTGGCTGTGTGCTTTGTGCTAACGTTAGCTGCTAAACAAGTGCGGGCTCAGCACGATCCTTGATCATATCCAACTGCTCCGTGTGTCATTCGAATGTAAGAAAACGCCTCATATTATGATGATGAACGAATGAACAGCTTTTGTCACCACTCACCACTGTCAAGCTAGCAGGTTGGTATTCAGAAATCTTGGCTGCCATTGTTTTGTGACTAGCTCGCTAATTTCTTTACCGATATATCCGCCTCGCCTTGTCAAAGAAAATCTGAAATCATATTTCTTATAGCTTCTGTTGCCTTAAGACTTTTCATTAAGGCCAAACAATTTAAACAAGAAAGTAAACATAGTCTCTATGACGTTTTTTGACAGGAAATAACAAATTTAGCATTTTAACAAAATTACTGCTCTGCTTTTTTTTTTACCTTCATATTTTTATCTCGGCTCAAGCTCCCTGAGGCAGAAGAGGCAGAATGAGAGAGGTGGTAATAAAATGCAGGTAATAATGGATAAATGGGGTCTCGCAGCCAAGACGTAGATCTCCAAAGTCCCTCTGCTTCTCTCATTTATACTCAACAGTTCTCGCGTTCAACCTCGCACTCTCACCTCTAAATGAACGGAACCCTTTTCCCCCCTCAACCTTTCAGCTGGAACGCCTGATCTCATCCATTACAGCTATATATTTCTTCTTTCCGTGGCACGGCCCGGCATCGTTTCACTCACTTCTTCACCTCTCCCTAACACTTTCCTAAATTTTTTCTATCATCTCTTTCACCTTTTATGTTATTTAGAGTTGGCTCAGTCCTTGGGTGGAGGAGACTGGAAAGATATACCAATGCAGAAAGCATTCAGTTTTGTCTGCCTTTGATTCTCTCTCTCTCTTCCTCTCTCTCCCTCTGTTTTTTGATTGACACGCCAGAACTGTATAAGCTCATCGGGGGGGGGAGAAGAATGTATTTTGACTACCAATGTGTGCACGTTTGTATGAAAGCACCAGCGAAATCAGAAGGCAGCTGCATCCTTTGGCAAGACACTGTTGTGATTACCAATGTTCAAACCATGCCTTGAGGAATGCTGAACATCAGAATAACTTAATTGTCTCCTTTATATTAAGCCTATATATCTGCGTCCAATTTTCCCCGCATTTCATTTCATGAAAACCGCAGATATTTCGACAGATTTGGGTACGAAAGCTAACAGCATCAGGGCTTTTTCTTTGTTTTGCCTCAAAATCTCTACCCTGCATACCCATTCAGTCTGAGAGATTAAGTGCTGTTCTCTTTCCGTGGCCATGTAGAGACTGTTGAAAGGTGCTGGCACTTGAAAAACAGACAGGGCCATTAAGGTGCTTTCATCGTCTCCAAAACCAGTATTTGCCCCGATGCATATTCAACTGCAGAATAGCAATGTCCGGGCTAATTCACTTAAGATAATTAAGTGAAGTGGATTTTGTTGTGTCATTTCAGCCATCCCGTGTCTTCTCCATCCCATTTTTATTTATTTTTTCCCCCTCTTTCAGGCGCAATCTTCCAGAGGAGCTATTAAGCCAGTGATACATTGAACAATACAGGATGCATTCACCCCACTCCCCTCCAGACCTCCTTATTAGAAGAAATGCACGTTTTAGATGCATTTTTGAATGTCTGAAGACATCATAGGAGGTTGCTGTGGTAATAATAGCTGCACGGGCATTGCCTATAGCTGTCCTTAAATCATGGCAGTCTGTAGTAACATACCATGTGCCATTCCTGCCTGGTTTAAAAACACCTTATTATGTAGCCAGGTACATTTCTCTTTTTTTCCATCCCTTTCTCTCTCCACATCTTCCTTCGCTGGACCTATTCTGCCCCCTACTGGGTCTAGCTGTTTTTCCATTTCTTCATTTTACTATTCCCTGTTATTTAAATTTGTTTCTCTTTACGGCACAATAAGCAGCTGTCGAATGTAGCTTTCAATATGCAACCTTGTCTTTAACAAGATCCCATGTCCTCATTCAGGGAAGCGTAAAAAGCAGCAGAATGTGCTGCTCACGTTCAAAGTGTCTTTCCAGTGTCACATTCGGTGAGGACGTAGCAGTAGTAGCCATCTGTTGTGACTTCGCATGCGATGTGATTTCACAGGCTGCTTTTACTGCCTGAAAACTATCCCGGCCTCCTCAGCCTGTCTTTATGAGACGCACCAAGGACAACTAGCTAGTAAAGCGTGTTTGTGCATATGTGTGTGCACTTCTGTGGGTGTGCGAGGGGGAGGGATGGTGTGAGAGACAGGGAGGAAAGAGGAGAGAGGCCACCATCTATTGCCCCGTAACAAAAGGCTGCTCCTGTTAAATCAGCCGGCTGAATACGCATAAACACTGAAATGCATCATTTGCAGGGGGAGGCAGAGACATGCCACCATTACTCCGTTCCAGCTACTTGACTAGATTTTTCAAACATTTGTCCTCTAAACTGTTTCACTGGACAATTGGTTGTGCTTATTTAAGTATATATTGAAATAAACCACTTTGCAATGTGAAGCCTTTTTTCATTATTGCATGAATTTGTATTTAAAGGGACGGTTCACCCACGTATGAAATAAATATTTTTCCTCTTACCTGTGGTGATTTTCTTCCATCTAGATTGTTTTGGTGTGAGTCGGCAAATTTTGGAAATGTCACATTCGGACATTCGAACTAGGTGGCATCCAATTTGTGGCGCCCGAAGTGCCAAAAACATACTTTTGACGACATCTCTTTCCTGAAATCATTTGAAGTGACGTAGAGATGGAGTTATTTTAAGTCAAACCACAATCTTTTCCTAAACCTAACCCAAGTAGTTTTCCTGCTGACACCTAAACCAAGACTTTCTACCTACACCTGTCAACCGTATCACTGCACAGAAGGGAGCATGCATCTACTCATGGACGAGAGGTTCGTACTTGTGAATGTGCAGGGATGTAAACATTAATAACTCCCTCCTTGGCTGAGGTGTAACTTTAGATAGCTTAGTTGCTTTCTTAGCTAGCATCTTGTCCATGAGTAGATGCTAGATGCTAGACACCAGCAGACAGAAAGGGCACCCTAGAGGGCACTACATCACGTTTTTTCTACCATAGGGGCACTTTTTCCAGCATTTTTACCAAACATGGAGGCACCAGAGAAGGCAACCCCACCCCTTACTCCCCAGTCCAGTCTGAGTCCACCAGTGCTTATACTCAATCTAAAATCCAATATTTTGCCAGTACACCTACATTACATAATGCTCTTATACAGGATAAGTTTATACCTGTTTCAGTCAAACTTCTAACTGACAAAAGTTAAAGTAGAAATTGGATGGAGACACCATCTAAAAATTGCACTCTTTTTACTTTGCATATTATGATGCAAGAGGAAGTTGTTTTTTTGTTTTTTTTAAATCCCAAGAGCAGACTAAAATGGCATCCATAATTGACAGAGGTATGTCACTGCTCAAGAATTCTGAAGCAGATTACAGCCTAAAAATCCCATTAAGAACTGAATTGAGTAGAAATGAAGAGGCCTGGCATAAATCGAGCCTCTGTGCTGACATCTTCACTCTGGTGGTAATACGGCATTCACGTCATATCGAATTTACCATAAATACGAGCAGCCAACTGGGGAAAAAAATGGGCATGTCAGCCTCTTAGAGCTAATTACAAGCAGGATGTGTGGGAATTTTTGTTGGCTCCGATATCTCCCACTTGGCATCAAAAATTGCAAAAAAGCTTGTCAGCTGGCGAACACGGTGGTGAACCCACTGATGACAGCAGTCCAAGGTAATGTAAATAACAATTATCAGTTATCATTTCACTAATAAAATCAACTCCAGATATCCAGTTATATAGATTTAGTTTTTGTTGGACTTAAATTCAGACATAAACTGTATTGAATTTAGACAGTCTAAAGTGGTCTCTCCAATCAGACACAGAAACAGAAAAAAAAAAAAAAAAGGGACGACATGTCTGCCAGAATTAAAGGAACGGGGCAGTTATAACTTGGGCATTAGTTTTTGATTTAGTTTGAGTTTACCACCTGGGAGAATCCTGCTCCTCAATTGTTCCCATTCCCAGAGCTGATCATATCAAACTAGTACAGACCCAACACGAACTTTGCATTCAGACAGTTCAGACAGAAGGAAATGAAAAAGTTGTTTCTACCTTGCTGTCGTCTGATCACACACCGCAAACCCTCAGACACACCTACACCCTCTCTGCAGGTCCATCCATCTGAGAATTTAATGGTCCCATATTTTAGAAGGTGAGATTTCCATGTCCTTTTTTTATTATAAAGCGACTGTGGTTCGACTGTGAAAGCAGCTGATTACTACCCATATTTACGTTTCAAGTCAAGGGAAGAGGCATAAATAGCGACATATTCCACAGAACTAGGCAGTCGGGGAGGGATGGTTGGCATGCAAAGAAAGCACAGGATTTTCACCCAGGAGACCGCAGTTTAACAGTGAGTCCAATTCTAAGAGGGTTAGGGTCTCATTAAACCCTTTAAAGCTTTGGGATGTCGGCCAACCCCACTTACAATCCCAAAGCATGAGTATTTGATGAGTTGGGAAATCTTAACAGATTGGACCTTGAACTTACTAATATAGTTAAGTTATGTAACGAAGATACATTTGTAACTGAGGTAATGGAGTTATTTTAACCCAAACCACAATCTTTTACTTTATTAGTTTTCTTGCCTAAACCTAACCAAACAGTTTTCTCGCTCAAACCAAATTGTTTCCCTGCCTGGACTTAATCAAGTAGTTTTTGTGCCTAAACCTAAACAAGTTGTTTTTTTGTTTTTTTTTGCCAAGTAGTTTTCTTGCCAAAACTGAACCCAGTTGTTTCGGTGCCTAAACCTACCCAAGAAGTTTCCCTGCCTAGATTTAATCAAGTAGTTTTTCTTACTCAAACCTAACCAAGTAGGCTTGCTACCTAATCCTAACCTAGTAGTGTTCCTGTCTAAACCTAAGCAAGTACTTTTCCTGCCTAAACCTAACCAAGTAAAATTCTTGACTAAACTTCACCAAGTAGTTTTTTTCCCTTAACCTAACCAAACTGCGAGTGTACAACAAAAGTCTGCTATGCCTGTAGACACCGGATGTTGTTGTGGGAACAATAATACATATTGCTTGCTCTTCTGTTTCAGCGGCAATTGACCTGTTCAGTCGCATAGGTATGAAGATGTGTTGGCAGAAACACAGGGGTCGCCTCCTGCTCAGGCAAAGAGAGCTACAGCCCAATGTAAAACAAACACAACCTTACAATTAACAAAAAGACAAATTTACCTGGACCCTTCAGATCACACAGTTCATCAGCAGGCTCTGGCTCAGCTGCCTCGTGGCTGCAAAAAAAAGGTTTAAGTATCAGCTAGGAGCACTTACCATACTGCGTCTCTTATAGTACCTCAGCAGACAATTTTGATTCATCATCACCCTGGGTTTTATTAATCATTTATCACGCACATAAATGCATTCACCTCATTTTGTTTCTTCTCTGTTTCACGCATTATCATGTGTGTGAGACACCTTTCCTTCTCTGTGTGTGTCTGACTCCCCTGGATTCAGTTCCACATTTCCACATCCTTTTTCTGACTCCAGAGGCTACTAAAAGGACTTAATCACCAGACTCGTTTCAGCCCTGATGATGAACAAACAACCGGAGAAAGGGAAGCAGACTGAGGGAGGAATGTGCAGAAATATAGACATACCACAGCAACCAATTATGATACAACGTTTGAATCTTTGTGAAAATGAAATATCTTAATGGAATATCTTGTAATGAAACGTGAGACGATTCGACCTTGTATAAACTCTGCGGCATGTCAGAGGAGGAGCATTTATATACTTTTTCTCAACGTCCCCCTTTGTCAGCCTACATTTTATACAGTACATGTGAAAGGTTTCATTTCTTAACTCATGAGTGATTGTCAGTGACAATCTGAAGTGTCATTCCCTGTGGATAGAGTTTCCTATAGTGCTTCTGAAGTTGTCCAGATTGTCTTCCCTATTCATGCCATGCCCTTTTTTTTTCAGTGGAAAGGGAAATGTCTGTCTGGAACTGATTTTATAGAGAACATTTAGACAGCCATTTTTTTAATGAATCCTTTTTCTGGCATTGTATGCCTTTCATTAGATAGTTGACGGCAGATAGATGACAGTTTACTTTATTTCGCCAGAATAATCCTCTCATGGGAAGGAGTAGGAGTCATGGAGACATATTAAATACAAAAAACAAAACAATTGCACCGTTATATAAATCAGTAATTAAAGTCTGTTTATCAAGTGTACATGTTCTCATATTTCAGTTTATAATTGAATGTCAGTTTGTTTTAGACTAGTTTGTTCCCTTATAGACCTGTCTAACTGACTCCAGATATAGGTTCTGTAATACTGTGGAATACACTTCCCTGGAGACTATGGTGCTGACCCGGTGTGACCATTAGGGACTTGAGATGAAGCCCACCTAAACAGTTCAGTCAGCAAAAGACAGGCCATGTGATGCACTGATGTGACAGGACAACAGTCAGTGCAGTTAACTTTAACTCCGTCCACAGTGTTGTCAGTACCGTTTGCATTGTTTGCATCAGTCTTTGTGTGGCCTTTCAGAGTAACGCATTGGATACATTGAGTTTGTTTGTTTCATTTACTAGATACACCTGCAGTGCACATGCGCCGTAGGGTCGTGTGAGTGACAGGCCGGGCCCGGCTCCAGCCATTTTGGTGTCCTAGGCGAGATTGGGATTTGGAGCCCCTCCCCCCCCAAAATCCAGTGTCAGGCAGTTACGACTGTGCTCTCGTGTGGTGACGTAGAGAAGAGGAAGGGGATTTCTCCCTGCAAAATGGACAGCAAGATAGCTTATGATGATCAACGGTGACGATGCTTACAGCAGCTTTAACATTTAAAGACTCCAGTAGGCTAGATAAAGTTACTAAGCAATCTCTGTCTGCTAGTAAAATGCAGACAGGCTGAGCCAGAAAAATTCAATACAATATTGACAGTTTTTAAGCCATTTCTGAGTAAAAGGTCCAAACACGCTTTGTGTAAAAAATATCAAAAGAGGAATGGCCTGTTTTGACACATCTCCATTGCACATAAACACCACTTACACGCAGGGGATATAAAAGAAAAACATGTGGACTCCGTCTTTGTGGGCAAGATTCAAACCCTGTCACTGTCACAGAGCGCAAAGCCAAGATGAAATAAGGGAAGTAAGAGCGATGGGGGCTGACATGCAACAAAGGGTCTCCGACTGCTCACAACAGCGGGGAAGCGGATGTTTTAGGTCGGCACCTTAACCCCTCCGCCTTCAGGGCAACCACTTTTAATCCTCTGAATGAAGAGATGGTTCAGGTTCACATACAGTTCAAACTGAGTTTACAACATCGATAGTAGTCGCATAAAGCCATGGTAATGTGAAATGTTGCAGAAATAGAAACGAGATAACCAAAGGCAACTGAATGTCAAAGCACACTTCTTTATTTAAAATTCTGTCTGCAATCTGTCTTGTTAGGGGTCGCTGTAGATATCAGTAAAATCCTCAAATCCTTTATTTTCCCACCCTTGACAACCGCCAGTCTGTGCATAAATTGTTAAAGGACTCTGTATATATAGAGGAGCTATGGGAGCAGGGCACCTGCACTACTTTGACAGAGAAGAGAAGAGAGAGAACGTTACCTGCCGCCACAATGAGGTCGACACCTCCCAGGGTCACTTAACACATACATGAAGACACAAATATATACGCTATTGCTCCAAGACACATTTTTGTCAGGAGTTGCTATAAATTTCTTAGTTCATAAACGCATAATTTATTTGTCATGCTTGACTGCTGATGGATGTAATCACCACTGAGAGAAATAATAGTCCTTATTAGAAAAATTCCTAATTACATAGATTGGGCGTACTTCTAATGAATTGTCGTCCATTACAGGAGGATTACGAGCATTGTCTGAAGCATACTCATTGCAACCCGCGAAAATATCAAATATTATCAAGATAAACACCAGAAAATGTCACTTATGGGGATATTAGCCTTTAATTAGCCATTTAATTGCATTCCATGTCTTAGTTCTTCCCGACAGATGCGCGGCTTATTTCGCAAAACAGAAGTCAAAGGACACATCATAAGTAGATTGAATTAGTGTTCAAATGAAGAAGCATCTTGAGGTGAACAAATGTTTGCCGTTAAATCTTGGAACAGAACCAAAAAATGTGTCGGCTCCAGCCCTTTTGGTGGACGGATAAAGAAGTGTACACGAAACCTGACCTGTCTGCTCTCACCGCCTTCTGCCATTGACTGCATTGACTCATCGGCTCATCACAAACTACAGGTGGGGTAAGAGGGGGTACCTAAGCTTCGTGGGTGAGTCAGGATGTGTGTGTCTGTTTATGTCTGAGGCCCGGTGGGTAAGTATTTATTCATGCTTTTCTTTGTGTGTCTACTTCCACCTTTCATTGCTTTACAAAGGCACAGACTCGCTGTGTGTGTTTGGGTGGTTTTGCTTTGTATTTGTGTGTCTGATCTGTCTGGCTCACAGGAGTGAAGGTTTTTTTTTTTTTTTTTTTTTAAGGGGGGATGTTGTCTCCTTGAACACACACACAAAAAAAAAGTCTCTTCGGTTCAAGCTCTCTCTCTCCCTCTCCTCTCTCCCCCTCTCGCTCGCATCCCTTTTGTTGGTCTCTGTAAATATCTGTTCGGTCTGGCTGTACCTGCCTGACCTTGATGGTGAACTCTTCCAGCGCAGACTGAGGAATTAGAGGTGGCTGTGGGAAAACTGCTGCAAAAAAGCAGCCAAACACTGAGCCGCGCACCTTTAACCAGGGCAAGTGAGAGAATTTTCTCTTTCTCCCGTGCTCTGCAATAATCCAACAAGCACTTCATGCAGCACACATAAAACATAGAAATAAACAAAGATTTCCTTGGTGGCAGGAAAAACACACTTTGAAGGGTAGCTGCAGTCTAAACGAGGCCCCGGCTCAGCAATGGTGGCGCTGACTGCTCGAGCCTTGTAAAGGACAAGCATCTGTGTCATCTGTGTTTCACCTAAATTGAAAAACAGAAGCGATTCTCGACGTTGTATCAACACGAATGCTGTAACTGGATCAATTAGCCAATGTTCCAACACGCTGAGATTGAATGCACTTTCTTTGCTGGTAAGGCTCCGTCACATCCCGAGACTTTTAGCCCGTTGGCAAATAGGCTCATTAGAGTGACTGGTGTGATGTTGCCATAGATACATAATCTATTAGGCCTGTAATGATAAGAGCTTCACTCATGCACCATTTAGCGCTTTTTGCAAGCTCTCCTTGAGCAGCAAGGGCTGATTTTCTTTTTCTTTTTTTTCAATAAAACCACAAGTGATAGAATACTACACTGTTGATCTGCTCATTTTAGGGACAGAGGGCATTTGAACCCTAACCCAACTTAATACTAACCCTAAAGCAATCATAGAAATATCAGGGAATATTAGAGAAAAGAGGAAACAGCAGTGTGTCTCAATGATCCTCTTGCTCTTCGTTGTTTGTTGTTGTTGATGTCGCTAATTGTCACTTTAATAAGGAAGGTAGCACTGCTCTATAGATCACACAGGCTGCAACATAGTATATTATTGATTATTCATAGTGCAGAATATAGATTAGAGAATATTTTATAAATGACAGAAGGGCAGGACTGAGGGAAATGGCGGGTTTACAAATCAGTCTGCTACTTCAGCACCACGGTCAGTGGCATGGATTTATCAATACGCCGCTGAGTTAGGCCGCTGATATTTCAGAGCAGTGGCCGATGGGCCATAGATTCTGACTCGAACAAACCTCAGTCAGATAAATGGTCAACGTGTCGGGCCGAACAGTCTAAGACGTGGCAGGTTAACGAGGGAGAGGGCATTTTTTTTGTCCTCGCAACAAACCGGAATTACTGCCTTGTGGATGCATGCCTCCACACTAGGGATGTGAATCTTTGGGTGTCTCACGATTCGATTCGATTCGATTCCGATTCTTAGGGTCACGATTCGATTCAAAATCGATTCTCGATTCAAACGATTCTCGATTCAAAAATTGATACAATGCATAGTGTGTTAAGGCAAATTGTGGCATCAAAATACAGTTTGTATAAGATAATTTTAAATAAACTGATTCCAATGATGTAATCACACAAAGGCAAACTTAAGACAAAAGGTTACATTTATTCATGCTAAACAAATAAAAACTTACTTACTGTAAAATAAAATTGCCTAAATAAAAGCTTAGGCCAGCTGCCCCTTTCTTCCAGAAGTAAGTCTCAACTCTCATTAGCCCTTTTCACATAGCGTCTCCAGATTAACTCCGGAGTGGTGGTTCGCCAATTCTCCGCCGATGGTGATTCACACAGAGCCGAGCAGCCAGACGAGCCGGAGTGTCAGTTCACACAGAAAGCCGTCGGTGACGTCGGTGTTTCCCAGGTGTCTCCCCTGTCA
>OMLP01023095.1:24798-37863 GCA_900302685.1 Spondyliosoma cantharus | reverse complement strand
TCACACTTCTCTTCCCCTTACATGCTGACATCAGGTGACACATGCACACGCACACGCGCACACACACACACACACACACACACACACACACACACACAAAAA
This sequence comes from Spondyliosoma cantharus, assembly GCA_900302685.1. Lineage (NCBI taxonomy): Eukaryota > Metazoa > Chordata > Actinopteri > Spariformes > Sparidae > Spondyliosoma > Spondyliosoma cantharus. The sequence goes on along the minus strand of OMLP01023095.1, from coordinate 37,761 downwards.
AAAAACACTCACAGAATCCAATGATGTACATATATCCTGGTTGTATGGATTTAATGATTTCCCCAGAGCAAGCATTAGACAGCCGGCATGTATGTTTCACCAACTACATCAACTGCAGCTCCCTTGACCTTGCAGATTATTGCTCTTTTTCGGCAGCATGGAGTTGTGCATGTGTTTGTGTGTGTGTGTGTGTGTGTGTGTAGCTTTGTTTGTGTGTCTGTGTTTTGTTTTTTTTATGTCTGTGAAGCATCTTCTGTTTGCGCAGATGTGTTAATTATTGATCAGTTTCAAAGAAGACACCAGGTCTGAAACAGGCTCAATATCTCACACTCTCGTAGAAAAATGCTCTTCACCACTTCTATGGATGTAATGTAGAATCACTCATCATTTCCTCATGGTGTCTGTTCTCACATGCACGTACACATGCTTCTGGAATCAAACGAACTCTGCCCATAATATTAGTGTCTTCGATCAGCCATATATCTGCTTAGAATTAATTTAACTCCTTATAACAGCAGATGCTGGTTCAGGTAGGGAACAGGCATAGTCATAGCAAAAAGTGATAACTGATGCAAATAATGCATCCATTGTACTGTGAAAAGGAAGAGAGGTTTTTCTGAAAAAAACAAACAGAAGGGTAAAGACTGAGGCTGGATCCACACTAATATGTTTTTTTCTTTTGCACACTTAGTGTCCACTAGTGATGCGCGGGTTGACCCATAACCCCATGGCCCCACCAATTGAAACCTGCATTGGGCTGGTTTAGGTAGCTCACAAGAAATTAATCAAGGGTGCTCCATGCTGACTCGAGCAATGTTTTATGCATTCCAGCAACAAGCACATCCAGTGATTGTGCTTTCAGCTTAGCTGGCCGTGTGCTCGAAGTCGGGTCGAAATGGGTTAAATTCTGGAACCTCTTTGTCTACACAATGCAGCCAAACACTAGGCTAAAACACTACTGAGTAGACCAACACATAACTATTTTGTAACAGTTCATCCTTACAACAGGAGGAATGTGTTCTTTTGTGTGTGAGAAAGAGGGAAAGAGAGGCAGAGGTCGTGTTCAAAGTTTAAACTTGTTCAAATGTTCTAACTTCTTTCGCTGCCAATGAATTCCATTGTTTGGAACAATTCCTTTATTTATTTTTTTAGCCTGAAAGAGGGAAAAGTTTAAAGAGAGAGAGGACTCCATCGCCCTCAGCAGCAGGATCAGCCCCTGCGAGAGATCAATTTGTTTGTCCTGTGGGAGATTTCTCTTGCACAAAAGGTGACCACATAAAATACATATATACAGTACATACATAGACAGACACAAGACATAAGAGCATAACACTGAGGTTGTTTTGCAGGTCGGGCTGGGTACAAGCCAGAAAAAACCCTGACCCTCGCATCCACAACACTCCAACGTTTTAGAACCATGAAGACATAGACTTTCGGGAATGCTGCAACCCCATTTTAGTATGAAAACTCTTTTGCATTTTAGTCTAAATGTTCAGAAACAAAGTGCTCTGGAAACAATGATGAGACACCCACTTCCATTTTCTGATTGGGTTTCATTAGTCATAACCAGTGTTGGGCACGTTACTTTTAAAAAGTAATTAGTTATAGTTAATAGTTACTTCTAGTGACTAACTGAGTTAGTAACTAAATTACTCCACTATAAAAGTAACTAGTTTCCAGGGAAAGTAACTATTGCGTCTTTGTTAGCGGAGCTCACGTTAGCCACACCTGGCCTGCTATCATCATCAACAGTTCAACAACAGTGTTTTTGGCCACTAGTTTTGTAGAAGCGAGTGCCGTTGAGAGACGCTTCATTAGATTAGAGTTGCTCACAACGGACGTGGACAAACACTTCGCTCTGGGACATAATGAACACTTCACATGTACATTCTTGCCTTTTAGTGCCTTTGTAGTGTCTGTACTTCCACTTTGAAAACGCCAACTTTCCCTCCGCACTCGCCATTGCTGCAGCTCACCTCTGCTAGTTTGTGTGTGTGAGGCTGCTGTGTGCGTGTGTGGTTTGTGTGTAAACTGAACACTGCCTCTGATTGGCTTACAAACTCTTACTCTACCTTAGCCAGTCATCACTTATGCAGTTGTCTCGCCCTCCCTCCTCCCTCACCAAAGGACAAAAAAAACAGCTTCAATTAGTAGCTTCAGTTTATAAGACACCACATTTAAATGTCGGTAATGGTAACAGCGTTGTAACGATGGAAACAGTGAAAAAAACAACTAGAGTATCTACTAAAGTGCTAAGTATTTGTACTATTACATCCCACCTCTCATAACAACAGAAGAATAATTAAACATTTTTATTTTTTTTTCAATTGTATTTAAAAAATGTATTTCATTCATTAATTTGCTCCACCTGTGAATTCAGTTTTCCCCAATAGACCCACATTGTGTCCTGGAAATAACATTTGCTGTTCTGGTTCTGTGGATTTAAGCTTCGTTAGAACAACTCGTTTTAAGGATTTCAACTGTGGATGCGTTGAACAATCCTTAAATCTTTAAATATATCCTACACAAGAAGTTGTACTCACCACGTTTTGTTAATTCGCATTGGCCAAAATAGTTAAATAACTGTCTCAGCATTTAGCGGTGAAGCTACAAAGGTAAATTGGTACAGTAATAATACAACAAAGAGAAAAGGTAATACTACTCAAATGCAATAAAGAATAGCCCTACGAAATGAGTTCATGTGTGCAGGCTGTAAGTATATTTGCTAAACGTAACCTGAAGTAAGCATATGTATTATGATATTGTGCAGTATTTGAGTTTTTACATTGACAGCATGGATATTATATTGTCTTTTTAAAAAGACACAAACACATACTGGAACTGCACTAATATGGACAAGAAAGACAAAAGCACAATACAATTGAAAATGTTTTGATAAAGTCTGGGAGCATTCTGTGAAGAACAGTCGGTTGCCTCTGTACGAGCCATAACACCGCTCACATATAATAGAAAAACAAAAGTACTTACGAGTACATCTAAACAGAAGTACAAGTACAAATTGTTCATAATATTTCCCACCTTACTTACAAACCACAGAGCATGTTGCTTCATGTTTTCACCAACATGGGCATGCCTGCTGTTCATGTATTATGACATGACACTGGCGCAGGGCAGCAGCGGCATTGACAGAGCAGAGGGAGAGAAGGGACATTTTTGTAGCTTAAATAACCCGCCCAATTGAGAGGGTGCAATTGGAAGATGGTCTGGAGAGTAAAGCATGTCACGTGTGTATGTGGCTGTGCGGCTCGAGTTGACTGCCTGAACTGGCTCGCAGGCGTCGCTTCATTTCTTTCTTTGCAGGTCGAGTTGGCCTTTATATTTGCTAAAGGGTAGTTCTTCCTTGTTAAACTTAAATATTTATTCGGCCTCCTCAGCGCACTGATTAACAGCCTCTTGCCTTCTAAATGCAACTGACAGTGGAGTTGCATTTCACTGGAGTACAGGTCATAGCATATTTTATGCTTTAGACTAGCACTGTGTTTGACCATGTGTTATGTTTTAACTGTGTAGTGCCAGCACTACCTGCAAATTTCGTGTTCTCCGCATGTTGCAGGTGTCGACCGCAAAATTTGCAGTTTGAGGAATTTGTCTCTCTGAGAAACCTTAACCAGTCAAATTCAAACAGCCATTCTTCATGAAAACAGCATTTTCTGCCCTTTTTTACCACACTTGTGTCTTCAGACTCGGATTCATCCTCTGAGTTAGGTTTTGACTCTGGCACACTACTAGGCTTATCAGGGAGAAAATAACCCAGAGATTCCACCAGGTGCACCAGGTGTCTGCTGCATTACGGCTCCGATTCGGTTTTGCTCTGCCGTCTAGCAACCCCCACCGGTTGCGTTTTGCGCAGCATTATCAACAACTGGCGTCGCGAGACCGAGGAGTTACCGTGATAATCACATAGTCATTCACGACCGCAGTTATAGGTATGTGTTGTAAACACAACAACACAAAGTGTTCCCGACTGAAGGATTAGTAGAAGAGCTTGTATTTGTGTGCTGGCGTCAACACAGAGTGTTTTATTTTGAAAAGTAACCGGATGTTATATTGTTGTTTCGGTGCATGACTTCCTGTCTGCTCGGTGCTAAATTCAGCTGAATTGCTGCGTCGTGCTCCGGCATCCACCAGAAATAGAAGTCCTGCGTATCTGTTCCAGAGGGCTCCGGACTGCCGGAGCTGGGGCGGAGCAGATACGCAGCGCAGCGGACCTGGTGGAAGTTAACACATAGACTAGAGTGAAACCTATCAGCTCTGCTGGCGTGGCGGAGTCGCAACACAGCGGACACATATCTGGTGGAATTGTGAAGTAAGAGTCAAGAGTGAGTTTCGCCATTGTTCTTTAGGACCCTCCCCCTCCACACATTAGCCACTTACAGTGCCGATTCCCCATTCCCTGACAGGTATCACTAAAACTGTTAACTGATGGCATCTTTGACATGAAAAGAATGACAGTCAGAAAAAGATCATTCAAAGACCTGCATAATGCTGTGAGTGCCATGACCATCCTCCGTCAACTGCCAACCATTTACATGCTCTCTACTTTCAGGGTGTTTTTTTTCTTTTATTTCTCGATACATATGCATATATTTCCTGTGTTCTTGTAGCAAACAGTGAGTAAACAGCACAAATTGTTTAACCAATGTGGACAGAGGCATATGGTGTGCTCCCGGGCCAATGTAGAGTAATGAAGTTGTATTTGCTTCCTGTTGTTTCGATCTAATTTAACCAATATTTGCACATTCTGAATAATTCAGTAGATTTTCTCCCTGTTGCAAAGCGCTGAGCCTTAAATCTGCATGTATAATTGAACATACTTATGCTAATCTAATTGTTTTACAGTTAGCTGGTTTTGTAGTGCTTAGTTTCTGGAATAAACAGGCGACACGAGCTAGCTACTCCGTGCTGCCCCCCAGCACACCCATAGGAATACTCTGAAAGCAGCTGTTGACAGAGGCGAGCAAGGCGAGATGATTCAAGACTGGGGAGAGTGGCATATTTCTATTCTGACATAGGAAAGGGGCTTTGGAGCAAGCTGCCCCATCCTGCGTTCACATTATAATATTTGTGTTTCATGGCAATTAAAGTTAGGGCCTTAATGCCAGAAGCTGCTTGCTAATTTCCCTGATTTTGAATCACTGTTCAAAAGCCTCTTACTACAATACAATATGTGTCATACAACCAACATCTATGGCGTCACAGACTTTTAAGTAGACTATTTAAGAATGCTTAGAGCTGTTTGTCTCATTTGTTGCAATGTCTCAGGTAGTGCTTTCATGCAGTTTTATTAACTTGCATATAAACATGTTTATGATATAGAGAGATAGTCTACTAATCAGCTTTTGTAAGTTGAAATCCCCATTTACATGTTGTTACATGTTGCTCCTGTCCATCTTAAGTAAATATCAGTGGTCTATCCCTCTTCATTGTATTGCTTCTTCCTTTACCACTGCCTCAGTTGACCTTTGTGAAAGCTGCCCTGTACCTAGTTCCTAGAGATGGGGGATATTGGCCACCTGTTGCTGCCCAAAGTCAGGCTACCATGGTTGGGGGCAAGGTTGAGCACTCTGGGGCTCCTGGTCTGGCACAGTTGTAACAGTGACATCTTGCCAGGGCTGGAGGCTGTTGGTAGTGTATCAAGCCCTGCTGGCTTGGCAGCCAAGCCAGTTAAACTGGCAGAAGCAGGCGGACCAAAGAACCAAATGAATGTAGAGCCAGAGGATAGGCTAGGATGGAGAGAGGAAAGCGGGGATGGCAAAAGTGAAGGAACGGCATGACAGGCATGAAACAAGGAGAAAAGGGGAGCTGGAGCTAACAGAAAGTAATTAGATACTCTGTATTGGTGACATTTTAAATTTTGCATTGTGTCAGTGCTGTGTTTATGCTCTGGTAAGGTTTAGGCACAGAAACCATTTGGTTAGGCTGAAGAAAAGATCATGTTTTGGTATAAGTTACCTGTTTGCTCACAAGATGTCCTGAGGTCCTGTTAAAACATTTCAGTTTTTTGTCACCACAAACAGCTGCAGCGATCCCGGGGCCGCCGCAGCGAGGACGAAGCCTCTGTACATGGGACGCCTGCTCTATCAACTGAGCTAAACGGCGCCCCAACGTATTACTGGTTAGCCGAAACTTTAACTGCTAACATTGTATTATGGTGACTGGGCTGCAACTGGAGCTTTATTATTATTATACTTTTAGCATTTATTCATATCTCAATTATTAAAGGTTTCATTATTGTTGCGGCTTCTGTACATCTCCATGTACCCTCTGAATCTCCCACTCTTTCTTCCCCCTCCCTCTCAGATCATTTTTTACCTTTTTAAATCAGTAATCCATTTCAATGCATTCCACTGTTCCCTTTGTTTCCACTAAAATGAAGGAAATCCCTGATGCATTCCTAGTGTGTGTGTTTCTCTACCACTTCTTGGCAGGCAGTTCACAGCCACTTGTGGATGTATGAGTGTGTTTGTGTTGAGTCTAGGGGTATGCATCTTTGGCAATTTCACGATTCAATTTGATTCCAATTCTGATTCTTGGATGTCTGATTTGTTTCAGAATTGATTTTCGATTCAAAATCAATTATCGATTGAATGAAGAGAAAAGAGCATTACTTTCAGTCTTTTGTTACAGTATACTGTGTATCAAACCATTCACTGGTGTCCTTAACCTGCTCAAATACAATATGAAATGCAACTGGAAATTAAGATAAATTATCTAAATAAATATTATTGTCAATATTATTTATATAGCCCAAAATCACAATCTGGACAACTAGACTGTGCTAGACCCTTGATTCAAGTAAGGAAAAACGTGCAGCCTTTTCATTTTATAACAGCATTTTATGACAGCATTAATCAATAATTGTATTCATTTGAAAGTCTGCATTTCTGTATATGGTGTGACTGTGTCCTATGACCTAACATAGGAATATACAAAAAAAACAAAAACTAAATACTTTCATAAACATTTTGATTGTTTAGTTATTTAGTAATCAGTAAAACAGCAGCAAGAATTCTAGTCTCTTCTATTCTAGTCTTGTTCCAGTATACTACAGTTCCAGTAACTTTTCCAGAAGCGCAGGCTCTGGCTCTTTCAGCTTGTCCTCTGGAATCAATTCCGAACTGAGAAGAAAGGCTGCAAAGATAAATAGATAAGTGGAAAGATACAAGCAAATCCCACAGTTTGCAATATAAATAATCATTAATTTTGCAATCCTCCTTTTTTATGATGTTCACTTTTTGACTTTGGAAGACTTTTTGGCTCCATGCATCCCGACTCTGCAGCCTGTCACTGGACACTGCAACAAGACCACAGGACACATGCTTTGTCTGACCCTGGATTTATGGCAGTAGCGAGTAGAGCCCGACCAATGTATTGGTTTGCCAATATTGGCCTATCATAGCTTCATGACATATTTGAGTTTTGCTCTTATGATATGTGCCGACATGAAAACTTTTTTTTTTTCTTCACCTTTGCTGACAGAGACCACCAGCCCACTGGGCAAAGGTTAAAGGCCAATGACTGAGGAGTCAGTGCACAGCTGGAGGAAAATCAAAGAGCTGCAAAAAGCTTGTCAGTGGACATTTTAGATTAAATAATTTGGGCCAAATGCATATAGGTTTTCTGTTTGGTTTGTAAAAACTCTGAAGGCTATCCACACTGGCGGGTAAATGTTTGTACGGTAATTTACTCACTGTACAGAGTGCAGTTTAATGAGGAGGTTACATTGATTAAGCATGCTATTTGCAAATACTTATTGAGTTTTGAAGTGATTAGTCTCATCGATTCAATGAAATAATTTTGGTCCAAATTTTGTTCTGGCCTCTTTTTAAGGTTTGTATTCAACACCATATCTTATTGTCTCAATGAAATGTACTGAATTTAATGGATATAGAAATCTATTGATTACTTTGGACTAGAGATACACAGAGTGATGCACAGAGTCTATGACTCTCCTATAATAATGTATTTGTAATTTTTCACTGCAGTTCAATGATAAACGAACAACTAGTCATCCCCACTGATGTGTGTGCCGAGTAAGAACTTATTAGGCTGCAGTTCACAGCAATGTGTGGGTGGATGTGTTTCTGTTGATACCAGAGGGAAGGTTAGTGAGCGTAATTGAATCATATCACTTCCTCCACACAGCTTGTCAAGGTCCTTTTTATGATTTGGAGCTTATCCACAAGGATGCTTAACATTGATCTAACCATGCATTGATAAGTTACACCAGGATGCAGAATGGAAAAAAAGCTCCTCGGACATTAATATCGCGAAACAAATATTTGGCTACAAAAAGGAGGGGGAGTGGGCAGCAACTTAAGCAACTACTGCAAAAAATGCTGTTGTCTAGTGAATACATATAAAAAGAAAAAACAAAAGGCCAACAACTTCTGTCCATCTCTGGTGACTGGGTTTCTCTCGTCTAACCTCATTTTGTGAGGTATCAGATTCACATTATGCACAGTAGATATCTGTCCAATATCTTTATGTTTGTCAACGGTGTTGAGACTTAGGTCAAACAGTGGGGAGACGAAGGTGTAGGTAATGTCTGATTACATCCTCTCCTGAGGAAACGTGTGCTTCAGCTGAATTTGGGCTGTTGTGGATAGTTATTGTTATAATGGGCAACAGGTGCAGAGGATTTTAGCTGATAACATTTTGCACGGTGAGCAAAATGGAATCACAAAGAAAGCAAAACATTATGTGATCAATCACTTAATCCACTGATTAGCATGATTGCATATGTTATCTTTTGTGTTATGTATATATCCAGAGTTGCAGCTCTAATCAGTAGTTGGTAGACATGGTTTAACACTATCAAATTTACTTTAGCCTGGCTCATAGCTGATAACTTATGTTCACTTTCACCTGTTTTGGAAGTCATGTTAAGTTACTGTTAGTAAATTCTATTGATTTCACAATGTTGCTGCTCATACTGATTGCTTTTGAATTATTAAATAATGTGGGTCTTTTATTGTGAAGGATTTATAGGAAATTAAATGTGTTTTTATCACCAAATTAGTGGAGCTTTGTTTGCGGCGATTCTTTGATAATACTGCAGGGCCAGTGGTTGTCAGTCATATCTAAGCATCCCTGAACATGTAACAACATCCGGATTATACAGGTCACGTTACAAGATTTTAATAGGTGATTCATCACAGCATCCATTGAGTTGATCAAAATCCATTTGTTGCATCAAAAGCACATCTTTACAAGGCACTGAACACTGCACAGATGCTGTATAAATATGTGCTGCAGTTAGCTAAGATGCTGCTCTAGACACATTAGTCATCAGACAGAATAGAAAACCATAGCAGCCCATCCATGGACTTTTTATTGACCTTTAAGTTTTCATCACAGTTACTTAGTAAGAGTGCTGACCGATCAACTGCATGATTAAATGGGACTTTGTAGAGTCTTTATTGGCTATTTCAGAGTCTGTGATGAGAAGCACAATACGTTTTTTCCTTTTCCACTCAGTGCATTTCCAAAGAGCTGCAGTAGCAATGGCCATCTCCTTTTACGATTTTATGCATTTAGCTGACAACACTTGAGGTTAGGGTGCTCTGAACAGGAGGCCGATCGACGATCGCTGGAAGCATTATCAGCCGATACCGATCACAGGGTCTATTTATTGTGCAACATCATAAAGTAAATAATGTTGCATAATGAATAATATTTACATAAATACTCTTTAACTTACTTTATCTTAAGTATGAAAATTAAGATCTTAGAAAGTGTTGGCGGGCAACATGTCCAACATATCTTTCTCTTAGAGACATAACCTAAACGATAGCAGCCTGTGCTCGGTTCTTCTCTGTGTAATAAAAAAAAGAAAAAATCTAAACAAGAATAAAAGCTTAAATAGCTAAACACATTAATTTTGAACAATACATTATACTAAGGCAACAACATCCATTTGAATAGAAGGGACAAACCACAGGGCCTTTATCAATTTCCCTCAACTCCAAATTATAAAAATGTTAACAAAAAAGGCTATAACCAAGAGATATTATTTCAAGTGAGTCAGCCCTCAGGTTTTCTTTACAATAAGGGGATAGAAGATCACAGGCAGTAGCGTTCACAACAAGAAAACACACACAAGAAAAAAAAAAGAGCCAAACTTGTACGTCGATATCTGTTTAAACCAGTCTCTCTCCGTCTGGATGTCAAGCAGATACTCTAATAACAGAACCACAGCTTCACTGTCATGACAGCTTGTTCATGAGTCAGTGATACAGGCTGGAGTTGCTGCTTTTTGTTTTGGGAAGCTGGGGCAGTTTTTGTGGCCTTTTTAGAGGGGTAGCAAAAAAAGGTACATAGAAGAAGAGATAGAGGGAGGGCAGTAGTGGGAGATGATGTGTGAGTAATCCTCCTCAAAGCTTACTTCTTAAGCACCAGGCTTTTTTTCTTTATACATGTTTAGCTTTGATGCACTTGTTGGCAAACAGCTCCTCCTCTCATTGACAGTATTCCCTGCTGTGCTAAAAAGTTGTTTCCTATCAACAGTTGTGCACAGTACACATAGGAAGGCTCGTGCTGCTTGTGCGAGAGCGGGAAAGTGGCTTTTATTGTCCTGCCAAAAAACAAGCAGCAGTCCACTTCGTGGGATAACTGGCTCCATTAGGTAAAGGTTCATTTGTGATGACGTCGGGCTGCTGATGCCACTGCCACCGTGTTCCCCATGTTCCATCTTCATCCGACAATTCAGTATACATAGTATGCAAAGAGCCAGCTCGTGGTACTTTCTCTGAGGGCTCAGAGCTGTGCGTAGTATAACTCGGGTCACCATTCTTCTGCTGTGGTCCAGTGTCCAGGACTCCAGGAAGCAGCCCACGTTTCTGAGGCTTGAGTGCATTGGGGAAATATCTGGTCTTTATACCTTTCAGTCAAAGAAAAAACAAAACAGTTATTTATGTTATACATTTCCTATTCCTGTTATGGTAGTCTAGTTAACTTTCCTAAATACTTATTTTTACAGCAAATTTTGCCGAATTAGAAGGAAATGCCAGCCATCTTAAGGATATCAGAACACTGTATTGGACATGGAAAAGTTTTTAATGCACCTGCTTTTCTCACCTACTATTTAATTTGCCATGAGAGCAACGCAGCTGGACACATACATACACATATCCCTACACACAGACACAAAGACCCAGAAATGTGAGGACATTTTTAATCAAGTTTTCTCACCTCGGATCGAGGACTGTAGCAATGGTATAAAGGCACCCCGATTCAATATCCTGGAATGTCTTCTGGACCACTTCCAACAGCGCGACTTTCGGAGTTTTCAAACCGTGGTCAGTCTCTGCTGCTTTCTCAAGAAGATAAGTTAAAGCTCTGATGGATGGATGGATTCAGTTGATGAGCTGATCTATTGCGTGAGCTCTTCCAACGGGCAAAGTAGGGAAATCACATTTTCCACTAATTTCCACTGGCTGCTAGTGGCATAGCACACAGGGCATGTTTCTGCTCCAGTAAACTCCGTGACATGTATAAAGTGCTGTTCCACCCGTTGGGCACATCTTGCTGTAGCCTTTTGAGAGGCTGGCCCAGTTGTTTTGTGAATACTTCAAAGTGGGGAGTAGGCAAACTTGGAATGTTTGATCTTCCAGTGGCTATTATATTAGTGATGCTACACTGTGACAAAACTCCTTAGGCCACTGTGAGCTGTGGCATGTACAATGGCTGGGTCAATCCGTTATCCTGTTCCTGGCATTACCCCTAAAATAACGTACACCTTTTCCTGAGGGATTCCCCACATTCGGAACATGTCACTGTACGCGGCAGCAAGAGCCACCGTGGTGCGTAACCCTGAAAATTCCTTGGAGTGGAGAACAACTATAGCCCTATTCGCACGGGACTAGTATTACCTGGGGACCTCAAGTGATTTAGAAATGATCCCACCACGTCTGTGTTTCGTGCGGCGCATTCGCACGGGATAAGTGAAGTCTGTGTTTTAACTCGAATTTACTGACATTATGCCCCTGATCGATCGCACCGGAGCCCTCGTTGGAGCAGCACAACTGTTAGATATGGATATTTTTAATATAATAACTGGTGAGCCTGTTGAAAGATAGAAACATGTTCCTTACCGCATGCTGCCATGCATGTAATCCATCTAATCATCTTTCGAGATTTCGCTCTTCTGATGAGCCTCCTGAATTTGCACCCAAAATGCTGTCAAAACTTTCATTTATAATTGCCAAAGCAGTCTCCATAATTCTCGACCGGGAAAAAGTCGCGGAAAACACAAAAAACCTTAAGAAAAAACAAGATTCGCACGGGATTAAGATCACAGACGACCTCCGCAATTATTACAAATTACTAGAGGTCCCCAGGTAATACTAGTCCCGTGCGAATAGGGCTTAAGTGTGTGAACTACACCTGCAGTCTGGTGTCTCTGTTACCCGTCACAAACTGGCAGATCCGTGTTACATATGCTCCCCTCCACTATGATATGTCTATATTCATGTATAACACTTGCCGGATTTACAAGAAGGACCGAACAATTAAGAATTCATCATAGAAAACGTCATACAAAGTTTATAAAGTGTCTCACAACACAACAACACACAAAATTGAGGGATCTTATAAGGGAGTCTGGGAAATTCCTCTCCCTCTTCATCTCCTTGCTGTTGTGGACTGCAGTTGGTGTGGCTGGTTTGACCTATAGTATGTTGCCTTCAGATATGCTGTCTCCTGCTTTCAAACTGTTACACATTTTTGTTAATAACTATTAGATATAAGTTATCCTGGCGATTCAAATTAATACAAAAACATGTACGTAACACACCAAATACTACAATGTCACAGACCAATGTCTCAGCAGATAGATAGATAGATAGATAGATAGATAGATAGATAGATAGATAGATAGATAGATAGTGGTGTTGCTCTCAGAAACTGTGCTATTTAATGAGCATTAAAATTGGGAACCAC